>JAWJVD010000173.1:52500-95397 GCA_038048745.1 Coluber constrictor foxii
CTTAATATTGCTCTGACAACTGTTCCCTCAGTTTAATTTGCTTTGGAGTAAAGATTAATATAAGTGTACAGCGATGCTTTACAAAGGGGAGAGAAAAGAAGCAGAGCTAATAAAATTGGGAAGCTTACATGCTATATTATTGAGTCTTTCTTTCTGCTTGTCTAGCGAATATTTGGGTCCAGTGGGAGCAGTTTTCATATTTATTGGATCACTCCTCGAAGCCAGAGCTGACTTTATGCTACCTTGAGAGAGGATTAACATTGGGGCAACGAGGTGTGCTGGAGAATGCATTTGCAATACCGCCTCGGTGGTAGCATCGTGGTGCGTCAAGAAAGTTCTTGACAACAATAATGTTTCTAAAAGCTATTAAGTGTGGTGCACAATAAGGGAGCCAGCAGAATGCTAGGACCAGAGGTGAATGAAAACAAATTCGAGACCTGAATTTTTGGCACAGCTCAGCATCTGAACCTAGGAAACTGCTTGAAAAAGCTCAGAATTTAAAAGTTCATCCTGGGGACAGTGAGTGGTGGATCATCAACAAGGAGAAAAACAATAGAGGACAAATTGCTTAGAAAAAAAGAAGACAAACATCTTTTGTGTTCCACCTTGTTGCAGGCGAAGGAGTAAAGATATATCCTGAGCTTTGTTATCTATCTGTTCATCATCAATTCATGCCTCCCTCCATCCTTCCTCCATTCCTCTCTCCATTCTTCCATCCCTCCTTCCTTCCATCCATTATTCTATTTCTCTGTTCAATTTCCAGAGTTTTCAGATGTTTTCAAGCAAAGTGGGCTGGTAGCTCAAAGAAGTTGGACCAAGAGTTTTAGGTTGTCTATCCTGGTCTAATTCCTTTACAGCAATGCCACAAGATGTGTTGATGGAAGCCAGCTTCTTGTTATGAATATTGTGTTACCTTTTCATACAATGAACCACACTCACTAAGTAGAGTCTCCAGTTTTGATTGTTAGATCCCTACAATACAAAATGGAAGTGTTGGAAGAAATATCCATCTGGTTCAGTTCCAAGCCAGGAGAAAGACACTGGAAACATGGAGGCTGATTGGAAAGATGGTTTAATGATGAACAGAACCATATGGGTTCTGGTACAACTGACCACATGGAGTTGAGAGTGAGGGGTTTTTATACCTTGTCTTGGGCTTTGCACTTGAGCTTCCTGTTCCTGTGTAAGGGCATGTATTCTATTGGATGTTGTCAGACTTCCATGGGGCCATGTAGAGGTCATGTTTGTATGAGCTACGTTTGGTTGAAGTTTGGACTACTGATGCAACGATGGGGCATTGGGCTATTCCTGTTGTGGCTGAGGACTAATCCTACCTTTGTTATAACTTTGCT
This sequence comes from Coluber constrictor foxii, assembly GCA_038048745.1. NCBI lineage: Eukaryota > Metazoa > Chordata > Lepidosauria > Squamata > Colubridae > Coluber > Coluber constrictor. The sequence continues at coordinate 53,853 of JAWJVD010000173.1, forward strand.
GCAGGGAATTTTTTCCTACCTAGATACTTGGTTTCTTTCAATAAGCTCTTTATCTCTTAAGTGCTGACATCTGCTGAGGGTTGATAAGGAAAGTGGGAGCTGCTTTCTGTCTCCAAGAGCATGTTTCACAATTCCTCCTTTAGGGAAATATAATATTCTGCCTTTTGAATATTTCCTAAAACATTTCTTCTAGGAGAGGGGTGGGTGACAACTTTCTACAGAAGGAAAGATGTTGTTTTGCCCCAGTTTCTGCTGGAAATAGGGAATGAAGGGTTGAACAGATGTCTTCACTGTTGGAGCATTTTTCTAATGTCCTGAATTGCAAGCTCATGCGTGAGCAATGCATGACTCAACACACTGGATGATTTGCTTTTTCCCAGCATGGAAGGAGAAATGTTTCAACTGCTGCAGTCTCCGTTGAACTGCGACACTGTGTTATTTTGCAGGAATGGATATTTTATCTTGCCTGGAAAGTGAAAGGGAGAGAAGGAAGAGAAAACCCAGAGGCCACTATTTATGGACCATCTCACCTCAATTCTGCAATTTGCTCATGTCTCAATGGTTAAAAGAACAACTTTTAGTGCTCAAGGCTTTAGGAGTTGGAAGAACATCTGAGAAGAAAAAAAGGAGGAAGAGCCAGGGAGGTAGAGGGGTAATATGGAGAGACAAAGTGGCAAAAGAACTTGCTTTAGGCTAGGCTAGGCTAGAATAGGATAGAATTCTTTTTTTAAAAAATTAGATTTATATGTCGCCCTTCTCCAGAGACTCAGGGCGGCTTACAATGTGTTAAGCAATAGCCTTCATACCTTTGTATATTTTTATACAAAGTCAGCTTATTGCCCCCACAAACTGGATCCTCAATTTACCTACCTTAGAAAGGATGGAAGGCTGAGTCAACCTTGAGCCTCGAACTTGCAATAATTGCAGACAGCTGGGTGTTAATAACAGGCTATCTAGCCCGTCGAGCTATCTGAGGCTCTTTATTGGCCAAGTGTGATTGGACACACAAGAAATTTGTCTTTGGTGTATATGCTCTAAGTGTACATAAGGAAAATAAAATACATTCATCAAGAATAAAAAGATACAACACTTAGTGATAGTCAAGGCTACTAATAAGCAATTAAATCATACAAGGAAATAAAAACAATATAAATTGAAAGATACATGCAATATGGTTATAGTCATAAGTGGGAAGAGATACTAGTAAGGAAGAGAAGAAGAATAGTAATACATTCTTAGTAAATTATTTGACAGTGTTGTGGGAATTAGTTGTTTAGTAGAGTGATGGCGTTCGGGGAAAAAACTGTCCTTGTGTCCAGTTGTGTGCAGTGCTCTATAGCGTTGTTTTGAGGGTAGAAGTTGAAACAATTTATGTCCAGGATGTAAGTCTGCTGGGAGATGTGAGACATGAAGTTGCCACAAAGAAGATAAGATCAACCTATTTTGCAAAGCAGCAGAAGGCAGGACAAGAAGCAATGTATAGAAACTGATCAAGGAGAGAACTAATCTAGAAGTAAGGAGAAATTTCCTGACAGTGAGAACAATTAAGCTGTGGAACTACTTGCCTCCAGAAATTGTAGGTGGTCCATCACTGAAGAAGAGGCTGAGAAAAATATAGAGCAGGGGGTTGGACTCGAAGATTTTCAAGGTCCCTTCCCACTCTGTTATTCTGAAATCATCTCTAGAGAATAACTACGGAAATAAAACAATTCCATTCCAACTAACTGCCCTTGAATTTAGTCATTCTTCTTCTTCTTTTTTTAAAACTGCTTATGGACAATTTGGAAAGTTGTTAATAATAAGGAAGCCCTTACGTAATAACAGGAGTGGGGAGAAGAAAAACGTTGAAAGTTCAAGTGGAGAACAGAAGGTCCCAAACTAATTCTGTTGACTTTTGCAATGTTGAAAGGAATTTGCTCACTTGTGTAAGGGATGAAGCTGATAACGTCAGAACTATTATTATTATTTTTTATATGTATATTTTTATTTTTTATTCCATACATATTTTGTGGATAGTGTATTGACTGGGTCAAATCTTTTTTAAACGTGGAGAACCGGAAGTGTCATGGTAACACTGGCTGGAAAATAGCAGGCACCGATGAGCACTGCGAAAATCCAGGCAGACAAACCGCCGTTGAGGTGTGTGTGTGTGTGTGTGTGTCTTTGGAACGGATATGTCCTGTAAGGACGGTGAAGAAGGAGAGGCACCTCAGATGACCAAGACAAATAGGCAAATTCCTCAGAAGGTCAGAGGAAACTCTCCAATCTGGTGGCGGGGGCGGCGGTCATTGCAGCCGCCATGAAGCTGGGGCAACTGGAATAAGTTTTGTGCAGGAGCGGTGATTTGGATGGAGTATTTGTACCGGGTGAGCAATTGGCCAACTCACAGGTAAAAAAGAACTATTTTAAAATTTTCAAAAGAAGTCCTGGTGAAGAAATAGCAGCTAATTGGTGTTGGAGAATCTTAATAGAGGGAGAAGAACAAAACAGAAGTTAAAACACTAAAGCCCAGAACAGAGCTTGATATTTGGAGTGGAAATTGGATTTGGAGACATTAAAATTATTATAAGAAAAAGAAACCCAAAAGAAAATAATTTCTGAACAAGATTGGAAATAATTTTAAAAGTTTTGAACTTTGAAGGAAGAAAAAAGAAAATTTTAAAACAGAAAAGCCCTGTAAAGGAAATTTTTCAATTGGATTTGGATTTGAAATTGGATTTTAAACTGGAATTTGGGATATATATAAAATCAAGAAGAGAAAAAATGAATTTGCAAAGCATTTGATAAGCGGATTTAATACAAACACTGGATTTTTGTGACTTTGTTGATTTGAAACTTGTGGCTTGGAGAGAGATATATGCTGGTGGAAAAAAAAGTACTACAACTAAAAATTTGAAATCTGGGAAAAAACTACAAGAGTTGTGAGAAGTTTGAAGGAGGATTTGTTTTCTTTTAAGCTGTTTGATCTTGACAACTAAAGAAGGTGGGAAATAACAAAACTGTAAATTGGAGTTAAAAACATATGAGAACGTCAAAATGTGGCAGGAACTAATTGAGACGGTCAAAATGATGCGTGTATCATTCAATCTTGATAGAAAACGAACATATTCAATTTGATAAAGGGACTAAGAACGAGAAGCAAGAAAACAGCACTGAAGATCAAGACATTGATGATGAAAAATTAAATGATTACATTGGGTGTAACAATGAAAAAAAGAGAAGGGAAACAACCTAAAAAAAAGAAGCAAATTAAAGAGAAGAAAAGGGGAAAAGGCTAGAGAAAATATTTTTAATGATTACACTGGGATTAACAGTGGCAGAAATAGAGAGGATAGGATGAAACAAGAGAGAAAAGAAAAGGGGAAAGGATTAGGCACAAAAAAAGTTAAATGATTACACTGAGATCAACAGTGGGGAAATAGGAAAAGTGAGAATAAAAATGTTTAGATCTGGCTAGCTCTTTCTCTGTCTTTCTCTGTCTTTCAGCTCTTGTGCTCTGCCAAAGGCAGATCTTCTGTCTTAATATAACTCCTATTTACAGATATAGGAATCCTTTATTGCAATAAAGGATTCTACCAAGCTGTGTTAATTTTCAGAAGTTTCTGCTGTGACCGAATATGGATTTGAGTGTCTGGAGGGCTAATACTTATTGCTGTGCTCACTTGCAAGCTTTTTACTGTATTATTCTCCTCTATCCCAAATGTCAGAAATAAATCCTATCAGCCCTATCTCCTCTGCAGCTCCATGCTACCACTTCAAAGGTTGGCATGAGAATACAAATCCCTCTATTTTTTTAAAAAAATCAGGTCATTCATGATACAATAAAGGTTAGATAATAGCATTTCTTCTCTAAAACCAAGCTGGAGACGAGTACTAAGCTATTCAAGTATCATCCCATGATAATGATTTTCCACAGTGCATGGAATAATTTGACAATTTTATTTGTGATCAGAGGAAAGTGAGATACTGGCTTGCTTACAACTGGACAATGTGGTGCAGTGGTTGGAGTAGAAGGCTAAGACTAGGAAGGTTCAAATTCTCATCCACCCTAGCAGTGAAAAGTCACTGGGTGTTTTGGGGGCCAGTCACACAATCACATCCTACCCTTCCTTGTTGTATTGTTAAAGGAGAAGGATGAATCTTCTGTACAACAGTTTGAGGTCCTGGAAAAGGTAGGATATTGAAGTAACAAATCATAGGAAATAATAATTGTACAACCCTTGGAGGGATAATGGAACAACAGAGTTGGAAGGGATCTTGGAGATCTTGTAGTCCAACCTCCTGTTCAAGAAGAAGACTCTATACTGTAGGAAGTTAGCACTTACCCCTCTCCTAGAAGAATGAAATATTTTGGGAAATATTGGAAAGGCAGAATATATTTCCCTGCATGAGAAATGGAGAAACATATTTAAAAGACAAAGCAACTTCCTGCCTCCCTCCACCTTTGTCAATGGACCATCATCTGCAACACAATAGGACCCACCTAGCAACAGAAACTCACCATATGGCACCTGGGAAGATTACATCAGCCAGCAAGGCTAGCTAAGATCTCCACCCCCTGGGAGTCTGATAACCAATCAGGATACTCTTCCTGCGCCCCAGGAAGTTCAAAGCTCAGAGAGGGCATAAAACCAAGGCATGCTCAGCATCTCGGCCCTTTTCTGTTCAGGAACTCAAACCATGTGATCCTGTCCACCATTAAACCATCTTTCCAAGCAGTCTCCATGTTTCCAGTGTCTTTTTCCCCACTTGGAGCTGAACCCAGAAGGATATTTCTTCCAACAATACTATTATGGACAAATGACTGTCCAATCTCTTCTTAAAAACCTCCAGTGATGGAGCATCCATAACTTTTGTAAGCAAGCTGCTCTACTGATTAATGATTCTAATTTCAGGACATTTCTCCTTAGGTCTAGGCTGGATGTCTGCTTAATGATCTTCCACCCGTAACTTCTTGTCCTGCCTTCAGGTGCTTTTGAGAATAGGTTGGAACCTCCCCTTCTCTCTGGCAGCCGCTCAAATATTGGAAGGACCATAAGGAAACACAAATGTAAATAAGAAATAAGTATATAAATATACATAAGAAATAAGGAAGGACAAGTTAGGTCATTCAGAATCTTTCTCAACCCAAACCCACAGCTCAAATAGGTTCCAAATTGGGTTGATCTTCATGCAATTGGCTTTGGTCTAAATGAGCTTTGAATCTCGCAGCGTTGTCAGTTGTTTCTGGGATGCCCTGTGGTTTGAGCTTAGCCTGGACTTGATTTGCTTACAACAATTTGTGCTATTCTCCCCATCTTCCCCTGCCCCAGAATTTTAATATCCAAATCAAATAGATTTCTCTGTATCCAAGGCAGTCCTATTTGCTTAGGGAGCTCCTGGCAAGATTGGAGGATGGCACTGTGAATTTTGCATTCCTCCTTTTTAAGTTCCAAATCAAGAACTATGTCCTAGTCGTTGCTTTGCTTTCATCTCACTTCAAAGGGAAAAAAACAAACGAGGCAGGCTAATCCTGCAAATTTCCTTCTAACATCAATGCCCTTTCCCACTTCCGTGGAAGCTAATAGTAATAATGCGTGTCTAAATCAACCTCCCACATTCTAAAACTGTATTTACTCATTCTAAAATGAATGTGCTTATCCCATTAGGGTTAATCTGAAATTTTATTGCAAGGAGATTTGGTGCTGGAAGAACAAAAGCCGTGCATATTTCAAATTAAATGCCCACAATGGCTGAGTTTAATTTTTGGCCGATTAATTCCATGTATGTTATGACTTTGCATTGGTTTGTGATAGTTTATTAATAGATATTAATGGAATGGGGAGCGTAAGTTAGCCAGAGTTAAGCCCATTGGAACCATGTCTAATTTTAGTGGTTAAAAAAATGCACGGGCTTCAAGATTTTAATTTGGGATAGATATTTTTAAACACAGTCCAGATAGTTTTCCATTGATATTACTACCAGTCACATTTTATCAGGTTTTGTGATAAAAATGGTTTTGTCAGAGCCAGACTGGAGTTGTGGTTAAGGAGCTGGTCTAGAAACCAGGAAATTATACGTTTTAGTCCTGCCTTAAGCACGAAAGGCAGCTCGGTGACTTTGGGCCAATCGAAGGAGATTGGGAGTTCTAGTCCCATATTAGGCATGAAAGCTCGCTGGGTGACTTTGTGAGTTCTAGTCCTGCCTTCGACAGGAAAACTGTCTAGGTGACTTCAGGCCAATCACCAGGAGTTGGTGAGTTCTAGTTCCTCCTTAGTTATTAAAGTCATCTGTGTTACTCTTAGCAGTGGTGGGATTCAACCCATTTAACAACCGGTTCGCTGAAAAAGCGAGTGTGCGTGCATGCGCGCATGGCTTCCATGCACATACATGCACAGCTTCCATGCATGTGTGCACACGGCTTCCGTGCATGCACGGGTGCATGGCTTCCATGCATGCGTGGTTTCCACCATGCGGCGAAGGTCAATCAAGCAGCCTTTTGGGGTCTGCTCCGCTCCATCTCTGCTCTCAGGGGCAGCGGCTGCTTATCTCCACTGCTGCTCTTGCTGGAAGAGAGAGTGTCTCTTGTGCAATTGAACAGCTGTGAGCCACCACTTTCCTCTAAGTCCCATCCGGAAAGCGCTGTGGCACAGAGGAACAACATTCAACATGGCTGCTGCTTCTCTGTGCTGCACACTTTCTGGATGGGACTTAGAGGAAAGTGGCAGCTCATAGCTGCTAAATTGCACAAGAGACGCTCTCTCTCCCAGCAAGAGCAGCAGTGGAGAGAATCAGCTGCTGACCTGGAGACAACAGGGAGCGTCACCGTGAGCGACTTAGCCTCGGCAAGGGACGGCTGCAAGATCTCCACTGCAGCCAGCTAAGAAGAACCATCTGGTAGTTTGAGACTGGGGGGTGGGGACATGCTGGCAGAGGCCAGTCTCAGCAAAACCCAACACACAGGGGGCAGAAGAAAGTGTATTGGATACATTCGCCGCTTTGAATTATTTGTAAAAATAATAAAGGTGGGATATAAACAAATAAAAGTCATTTGTTTGCCCATATTTGCTTGCAGTTTGAAGTGTTGTCAACTTGCAATAAAATCTGACTGAGAAGCAAAGTCAAAAAAAGTGGCCTGAATAGCATGATTTCGACATCATTATACATCTAATAACTTGTTTTCAACTAAGAAGGGAAGGAGAGCGAAGAACTCTGCTCCTTCTCTGTATGATCCCTAATTGGTTGGACTGATCTATGGCTAATTTGGGAAAGGGAAAAAAAGGAAAATGAATCAAGTGAAGAAATGATGGCAATCAGCAGAAATAACCACCTTCCCAGTGAAAGGATAATAATGACAGCTGGTCAGAAATCTTTTCCTTATCACCAAATCCATTTGAAAACTCAAATAGTTGCTAACGTACAAAACAAGAAACTTGAAATATTCAGCATGAATGTCGAGAGTACTTGGAAACCTGAAGGGATTCTTCTATTGCAGTTTGGTTCATAAACTGCTTGAAATGTGCTACACTACATGAAACATTCCCAGTTGCAATGGATCACTGTGAAAGTTGGACCATAAGAAAGGCTGAGCGCCAAAGAATTGTGGCCTTTGAACTCTGGTGCTGGAGAAGACTCCTGCGAGTTCCTTGGACTGCAAGGCGATCAAACCGGTCAGTCCTAGAGGAGATCAACCTTGACTGCTCTTTAGAAGGCCAGATCCTGAAGAGGAAACTCAAATACTTTGGCCACCTAATGAGAAGGAAGAACTCACTGGAGAAGAGCCTAATGCTGGGAACGATGGAGGGCAAAAGAAGAAGGGGATGGCAGAGAATGAGGTGGCTGGATGGAGTCACTGAAGCAGTCGGCTTAAATGGACTCCGGAGGATGGTAGAGGACAGGAAGGCCTGGAGGAACGTTGTCCACGGGGTCCCGATGGGTCGGGTACGACTTTGCAGTTAACAACAACAACACATGAAATAAATAGGGAAGCTGTTTCAAGGAGAGTAAAAACAGGTGGGTGGGAATACAATGCCATATGTCCTTGGAGAGAGGATGAAAATTTGGTTTTTCAAGGCCAATGAAGTTTAATTGGTGCCAGCCAGCCAACCAGGCCTGGCCTGCTCCTAACGATGTGGCCTAGAAACAAGTTGGCACATGGGAGAACGGCCATGAATTGCTGATTTAGCAAGACATATGTTTGTTTCTTTGTTTATCCTGCCTTTATTATTTTAATCAATAACTCAAGGCAGCGAACGGACCTAATACTCCTCCCTCCTATTTTCACCACCACAACAAGCCTATGTGGTAGGCTGGATTGAGAGAAAGAGGGACTTCCCAAGGTCACCCAGCTGGCGTTCATTCCTAAAGGAGGCAGGACTAGAACTCCCTGTCTCCTGGTGATTGGCCCAAAGCCAGCCAGCCAGCTTTCATGCCTAAAAGAGGCAGGACTAAAATTCATTATCTCCTGGTGATTGGATCAAAGCCATCCAGCTGGCTTTCATGCCTAAAGGAGGCAGGACTAGAACTCCCGGTCTCCTGGTGATTGGCCCAAAGCCAGCCAGCGAGCTTTCATGCCTAAAGGAGGCAGGACTAGAACTCATTGTCTCCTGGTGACTGGCCCAAAACCATCCGGCCGGCTTTCATGCCTAAAGGAGGCAGGACTAGAACTCCCGGTCTCCTGGTGATTGGCCCAAAGCCAGCCAGTCAGCTTTCATGCCTAAAGGAGGCAAGACTAGAACTCCTGGTCTCCTGGTGATTGGCCCAAAGCCATCCAGCCAGCTTTCATGCCTAAAGGAGGCAGGACTAGAACTCATTGTCTCCTGGTGATTGGCCCAAAGCCATCCAGCCGGCTTTCATGCCTAAAGGAGGCAGGATTATTATTATTATTATTATTATTATTATTATTATTATTATTATTATTATTATTATTAGTTTGATTTATATGCCGCCCTTCTCCGGAGACTCAGGGCGGCTTACAATGCGCTAACCAATAGCCTTCATACTTCTGTATATTTATATTTATACAAAGTCAGCTTTATTGCCCCCAACAAACTGGGTCCTCAATTTACCCACCTTATAAAGGATGGAAGGCTGAGTCGACCTTGAGCCTGCCTGGGATTGAACTTGCAAGTAATTGCAGCAGCTGGATCTTAAATGCTGCCTTTGTAGGAGGCATTACTCCCCTACGCTACTCAGGTTCTAGAACTCCCTGTCTCCTGGTGATTGGCCCAAAGCCATCCAGCCGGCTTTCATGCCTAAAGGAGGCAGGACTAGAACTCCCGGTCTCCTGGTGATTGGCCCAAAGTCACCCAGCTGGCTTTCATATCTACCAGTAAAATGAGATTAGAACTCCCACTTCTCACCTGGTGCTTTAACCACTCATCTGAAGCAAATGACTTGGGGTGGTGAGCAATCAGAAAACAAAATGTACAATATAATACAAATGTAATTAATTATCTTCCTTCCTTCCAATCTACAGAGCGTACCTTGTGTTAACCAAGCCCTGGATCCAACGTTTTGACATGTGCTTTATTTGCAGGTTCGTTATGAGATTTCCTAGCATTTTTCTCGCTATTGCTACAGGGATTTTTTTTTAATGCATTAATTTCCTGCCTGCTTTCCCTGTTTTATTGCTCTGCTTTAGACTTGTTGCTGCATTACGATCACATTGTACATTCTGTTTTGCTTTCGGAATTGGAAGCCATCTTGTGATTTGTCTTCCTATAAAAAGAAAAGCAGAGCTAGCTGCTACAGGCTAAGTTACTAAATAAAAGGGGCTTTTGCCGGCGTGTGCCACGTGATTTGCCATCATCAGTCTGATGTGGTGCAGCTTAAAATAAGTTTAATTCTAACGGTTTTGGTTTCATTTTCTTTTGGTCCAGAATGAGGCCACGCGGGTGATTATGGGTGCGACTAAGCGCACCCATGTGACACCTCTCCTGTGCGAGCTGTACTGGCTCCCAGTAGTCTCCCAGGTGCAGTTTAAGGTGTTGGTTACCACCTTTAAAGCGCTCCATGGCTTAGGACCAGGATACTTCTGGGACTGCCTTCTCCCACCAATAGCCTCCCACCGACCAACACGCTCCCACAGAGAGGGGCTCCTCAGGGTGCCGTCGGCTAAACAAGGTAGACTGGGGACCCCAGGGAGAGACCCTTCTCTATGGGGGCACCCACCCTCTGGAATGAACTACCCCCTGGAATACGTACGATCCCCAACCTCCATACCTTCCTCAGGGTCCTGAAGACCCTGCTTTTCCAACAGGCTGGCCTGGCTGAATAGAAACGTGGATGGGTTTCAAATTGAGGGGTTTTATAAAAAAAAATGGATAAGGCCAAATTATTTAATTCTCTTAACTGGTTTTTAATTTTTTGTATGACTTCTGTTTAATTATGGCTGTGCACCGCCACGAGTCCTTCGGGAAAAGGGCGGTATATAAATTCAATAAACCTAAACCTTTTAGTCTGAAAAATATTCAGCGGAATGTTCTAGAATTTGAACTATTTCTCCCCCCCACACACACTCTTAAAGAAATGTTTGTTTATTCTTTTATCACCAAAGATAAAATAAAAAGCAAAAACAGACTTAGCAAACATTCAGTACTAACAAAAACACCCTGTGTACAAAAAAAGAAAAAAAAACACACCCAAATATCAAATACATCTAACATTACACATTAAAAAAAACAAAAAACCATCCACCCGATCTGAATACTGAAAGATACATTAAAAATTTTAATATATCCCCCTCCCTTTACATAATGGGTCTCCAAATAGTTATAAGCTTTCCTATCTGTTTTTAACACAAAATTGCTATATTATATAAATATAAATATCCCTGATGTGGAAACCTATCTATTGAATAATCAAATTGACTGTGTGGATCCCTTTTTGTGAACGGATTTTTGGACACTGTTTTTTATTTCCTTTCTGTTTCTGTTGGCTGTTTGAATGCCATTTTCTCTCCCCCTGTTTCGTAAAGCAGCTCTTTCCTGCCATACTTTCCAACTGATCTAATATTTCATTTTCTGAGCTCGGAGTCGTTCCACCCCCCCCCTTTTTTTTTTGCTGTTTCACAAGCAGTTTATTCCTCAGGTGCAGGAAGGGTAAGGGATAATTTAGGAGAAGAAATAAAGGAAGGAGGGAGTCATGAATTCTTATAAAACGCCTGAGCTTTCCTAAATGACCAAACTGCAGCAGAGGCCTCATTAAAATACAACGAGATTAGCAGCCCTCATACCTCTCAATTATTAAGCATGTACTTGTTCTCCAGAAAAGTAGCCATGAAAATTTAAAACAGATGAAAATGGTTGTTCACTTAAAAACTGCTCAGTTAATCTGTGAGTAATGTTTTATTCAGAAGTGTTAAATGAACACTGCAAAGTTTGATATGCGATAATCCATCATTCATATGGCATAACATTCAAAGATCAATAGAGTGCCAGGCCCAGAAGAGCAAGGGATTTGGCAGCTTGATGTGGCCAGGAGACCAGGGCGCATGATGCTCGGTTCAATGTGCTAGGCAGCCAGAATCAATAGGAAGCTTCAGAGTTGATAAGCCAAGGGTTGCCAGGATTTTATGGGCTCCAGTCAGATGTTGGAAAGGTCTCAAAGACCATCAGCTAAAGCGGGCAGGGAGATCTTCCCCTTCCAGGGCTACAGAAGGGATTGGAAATTGCCACTGCAAATTACTGATTTAGGTAGATCTGAAGACTTAAGCTCTGTCTCCACAGTGGGAGTCCAGAAAAACAGAACTACATTTAATATTTACAGGAGACCGTCTAGGGTTTTTTTTTGGCTCCAGTTAGAGTTTTGATAATTCCATCTCCAGATATGCAGATGACACCACTCTAATGGTAGAAAACGATAAGGAACTAAAGAGCCATCTGATGCGGGTGAAGAAGGAGAGTGCAAAAGTTGGCTTGAAACTCAACAATTAAGAAACAATTAAGAAAACTCAACAATTAAGAAAACGAAGATCATGGCATCCGGTCCTCTCATCTCCTGGCAAATAGATGGGAAAGAAATGGAGGGAGTGACAGATTTTATTTTCCTGGGCTCCAAGATCACCAAGAGCAGCCAAGAAATGAAAGGACACTTGCTCCTGGGGAGGAAAGCTATGGTAAAGTTAGACAGTGTACTTAAAAGCAGAGGCATCACCCTGCCAACAAAAGTGCGTATAGTCAAGGCTATGGTTTTCCCAGTTGCAATGTATGGCTGGGAAAGCTGGACCATAAGGAAGGCTGAGCCCCAAAGAATGGAGGCCTTTGAACTCTGGTGCTGGAGAAGATTCCTGTGAGTTCCTTGGACTGCAAGGCAATCCAACCGGTCAGTCCTAGAGGAGATCAACCTTGACTGCTCTTTAGAAGGCCAGATCCTGAAGAGGAAACTCAACTACTTTGGCCACCTAATGAGAAGGAAGGACTCATTGGAGAAGAGCCTAATGCTGGGAACGATTGAGGGCAAAAGAAGAAGGGGACGGCAGAGAATGAAGAGGCTGGATGGAGTCACTGAAGCAGTAGGTGTGATCTTAAATGGATTCTGGGGGATGGTAGAGGATAGGAAGGCCTGGAGGAATGTTATCCATGGGGTTGTGATGGGTCAGACACAACTTCACAACTAACAACAACAAGGGATGAAATTGTGGATGAAGAAAAAAGGAGAGAGAGCTTTGCTATTTTCCGCATTTCTTCTCCTGTATCAGTAAAGGAGATTTGTTTTTAATCCTCCATTATTTTATTCAGATGATTATACTGGTCCTTGGAGGTACACCTGATCAAGAAACATCTGGCAGAGCAGATTGATCTCTGGGAGACATGGAGATTTACTATTTACTTAAACCATTGGAGGGGGAAACTATTCAGCAGTGACAGCAGAGGAGAAGGAGAGTGAGAAGGCAAAAGAGAGGAGGAGGAGGACAGGCATGAACATGAGACAACTCATAGACTCTGTCCTGTGAAATGGACAGACCCATCAATGGTTTAAATAAATAAACAAATCTCACAGTATGAAAGATGGAAGACAGGAAAGAAGAGAAGAGATGGTAGGAGAAGGGGAAGCAAGCAAAATGCAGAAGCCAACCCAGAAATGATCAATTCTTAATCACAGCCAACTAGGATGATAAAAAATGGTTTGGATAATAGGGCAAAGTGGCTGATGTCTTGGTGATATTTGAAAGGAATGTGTGTGTGTGGGTGGGTGTTTTTCAGCAGAGGGGACCATATCTCTCTTCTTCTCTTCAATTGCAATTTTTATATAAGGCTTCCTTGAGACCTGAAAATTATAGCAAGGATCCCTCCAGTCCAAGATAAAAAAAAGGCTTAGAGATGTTAGTTTTGATATCTGCACCATTCACTGATGGAGTTCATCCGACTTTTTCTGTGACTGGTTGAAACATTGTTCAAACAGGGGTGATTAACAGTTGGACCTACACTAGTTTTCTTCTCCACTTCTACTCTACCAGATGCTACCAGAAATATAGCTGATTTTTGTGTTTTTCTGGCTGAGCGAAGGCTAACATCTCCGCTCTGCGCAGAATTCCCATATGCTAGCTTAGCCGCAACAGAATTTCACAATGAAAAAGGATTTGCTTCTCCAACTTACTGTATCTCTGCAACTCTGGTAACTTTCCAGAACTTGATGCTGCAAGGAAGTATTCCTTGTGCGCATCAGTATTATCTCTTAAAAATAAACTTTAATTGCCTCTTATCCAATTCCATTAACAAACCAGGACATCATGGAGAATTGCCAGTCGCTAATAACCAGCCAAAGTGCATTGCAAACAAGACTGAGGATAATTCAGTTTGTTTTGTTCCTTGTTACAAATATCCAAGAACTGCCAGCTTTTTTGGAAGGAAATAGGCACCAGATTCTTTGGCTAAGGTCTGGAGTCACTGCCAATGATATCAAACGAGCATTTGGTTGCTAGCGTGCAGAGAAAAAACAAATTGAGCGGCCTTGTTCCCTCAAATAGACAGAAGGGGTGAGGGTGGAGGTTCCTTCTCTGAGCTTGTGGGTTGGTTTTTGAACATTTCGTTAGCAGGCTAGGCAACATCTTCAGCGGAATTTAGGGAATGTCAGTGTTGATGTTCTGCTTATAAGGGCTTCGTTGGTCAGTAGGTCTTGTGATAGGAGGGTCATGTCAGATTAGGGCTTAGTGAGGGGTTTTGTGAGGTGTCCCATCACAAATATCACTAGACCCATTACATAGCTATTCCATTCTTCCTTCCTTCCTTCCTTCCTTCCTTCCTTCCTTCCTTCCTTCCTTCCTTCCTTCCTCCTTCCTTCCTTCCTTCCTTCCTTCCTTCCTTCCTTCCTTCCATTCTGTTCCGTTTCACTACTCTATTCTACTCTACTCTACTCTACTCTACTCTACTCTACTCTACTCTACCCTACCCTACCCTACCCTATCCCATCCCATCCCATCCCATCCCATCCCATCCCATCCCATCCCATCCCATCCCATCCCATCCCATCCCATCCCAACCCATCCCATTCCTTGTCCTATTCTATTCTATTCTATTCTATTCTATTCTATTCTATTCTATTCTATTCTATTCTATTCTATTCTATTCTATTCTATTCTATTCTATTCTATTCTATTCTATTCCATTCCATTCCATTCCATTCCATTCCATTCCATTCCATTCCATTCCATTCGTCCTCCCATTGAGGACACGTCAAGAATATCAAAGGGAAGAAGTAAAAAGATCAATGGGAACTTTTCAAAGCATCTTGTAAGCATAGAACTGTTTCGTTGATCTCTGAAGTATTTAGAAATCTCATCTTAGAACTATGGGGCTGACATGAATCCTAATGAGCACATAAGTGGCTTTAGATGGTTGAACTAATGCCTCTGGCCACTTTGTTCAGTTATTGATGGACAGTAAATTGTTATCACTTGTCTCTTTTCATAGTCTTCCCTCCGAAATTAGGAGTCTGGTAGCACTTTTCCAACTAACAAATTTTATTCCAAGGTATTTCATCTTTGTGAGGAAAAGCATATGCCTGGGCATAAAAAATTTTACGACACAGAAAAGGTGCTAATTTGACTAGATGGTATGAATGGATTGATAAACAAGGGGGAAAAAAAAAACAGAAGCCAAATACGTCAAGAAATTAAAGGTAACAAATTTACACCATCAACAGCAAGTCAAGATAAATGTACATATATGGTTATATGTTTAAATAACATAGATAGATATTTTTTGTTTATTAATATTAGAATATAAGTAATATTGAATTGTATTTTTGTTTTTAGAGTTAAGAATGTTCTGTATTTTTTCTATTTTATATCTTTTATCTGTTTATACTAAATAAAGTTGGTTTTAAAATAAAAAAATAATAATAATAAAACCCATTCACACCATTCATGGCCGGATCTTGCCAGATCGCAACAGCATGATCAATGGCCCCAGACCTGCTGGAAAAGCCAGGTCTTCACCACTTTTCGGAAGGCCAATAGGGTGGGGATGGTCTGGATCTCAGGAAGTAACTGGTTCCAGAGAGCTGGGGCAGCCACAGAGAAGGCCCTCCCCCGTGGGCTCTCCAGCCAGCACTGTTTAGCTGATGGGACCCTGAGGAGACCGACTCTGTGGGATCTTACCGGTCGCTGAGAGCTATGTGGTAGAAGGCGGTCTCGAAGATAACCTGGCCCTGAGCCATGTAGGGCTTTAAAGGTAATAACCAACACCTTGAATTGTGACAGGAGACCAATAGGGAGCCAGTGCAGCTCGCGGAGAATTGGTGTAATGTGGGTGTACCTAGGTGCACCCACGACAGCTCACGCGGCTGCGTTCTGGACCAACTGTAGTCTCCTAACACTTTTCAAGGGTAGCCCCATGTAGAGCGTGTTGCAATAATCTAACCGTGAGGCGACAAGGGCATGAGTGACTGTGAGGAGAGCCTCCTGATCCAAGTAGGGTCGCAATTGGTGCACCAGGCGAATCTGTGCAAAGGTCCCCCTTTGTCAGTCAAATGCTTCTCAGGAGAAGGGAGGTGATTATCCCTGCTTTGCAGTTAGTGAAAGCAGAGGCTTGAAAAGGGAGCTAAAACAGCAGGCCAAGTCTTGGCATCCGCTCACCTTCTCATTGCCACACATTCAGCCAAGAACGGCCTAAAAGTTACAAGGCAGAAAAATTTCGCTCGGAGCTTTCTTTGGAGATCCAAAAATCCAATATGCGGAGGCAGTGGATAAGCGCCAAGTCGAGCCTTTTGCTTTTGTGTCTCTTGATTGATTTTTACCTACTTTTGTTGATGAAGCTGCACTTACAATGAGCGATAAATCCATTAGACAAACATGACACTTCATTATTCACCACGTTTCCATCACCCAGAAGATGCAAGCTTGCAGGAGGGCAGGGGAAGAATCAGCAATGGCTCTTCCAGAGAGGGCCGGTCCCTTAATAACTTTCTCCTCTGTGTTGATATACATACAAGCGCGGTTAAAACAGATAGTTACCGTAAGTCTCCGATGCTGAAAGCAGTGTGCTAGGGAAGCGGAGTTTAAAGGATGCTATCAACGGGCAGATCTTGGTCCTTCCTGCTTGGTTGAGTATGGGACGGATAACTTTGTCTTCCTCCCACTCCTAGCCCATCGCAAATCCACCCTGTGTTTTCCAGCTTTGATTCAAAACTGCTGGTGTTTTAATCTGAGCCATGTCAAACTCTCCAGAGCAGTTAAGTCTTCAGCATATCATTCTGCTCTAGTAGCAGCCTAGCTTTTATTGGCTGCAAGGCCTGGCTTGGCCCAGTCCCTCCAGCAGCTGATGTCTACTCTGTGGGGTCATTTCATTCTGGGATACCAGACAGCTATGTTCTCTGCTGGTCACAATTGCGATTCTTTGCTCTCCGCCTTGCCATTGACCTACAGAGGAAACTAGGAATGAAAAAAAAATAATCTGATCCATATTGCTTTAATGATGGCAGGAGGAAGAATAGAATAGAATAGAATAGAATAGAATAGAATAGAATAGAATAGAATAGAATAGAATGGAATGGAATGGAATGGAATGGAATGGAATGGAATGGAATGGAATGGAATAGAATAGAATAGAATAGAATAGAATAGAATAGAATAGAATAGAATAGAATAGAATAGAATAGAATAGTGAATGGAATGGAATGGAATGGAATAGAATGGAATGGAATGGAATAGAATGGAATGGAATGGAATGGAATGGAATGGAATAGAATAGAATAGAATAGAATAGAATAGAATAGAATAGTGAATGGAATGGAATGGAATGGAATGGAATGGAATGGAATAGAATAGAATAGAATAGAATAGAATAGAATAGAATAGAATAGAATAGAATAGAATAGAATAGAATAGAATAGAATAGAATAGTGAATGGAATGGAATGGAATGGAATGGAATGGAATAGAATAGAATAGAATAGAATAGAATAGAATAGAATAGAATAGAATAGAATAGAATAGAATAGAATAGAATAGAATAGAATAGAATAGGAGTTGGAAGGAACCTTGGAGGTCTTCTAGTCCAACACCCTGCTTAGGCAGGAAACCCTACCCCACTTCAGACAAATGGTTATCCAATCTCTTCTTAAAACCCTCCAGTGTTGGAGCATTTACAACTTCTGGAGGCAGGTTGTTCCAGCAGGAGGAGGAGGAGGAAAAGGAGGAGGAGGAGGACGAGGAGTGGGAGGAGGGAGGAGGAGGAGGAGGCGGAGGAGGAGGAGGAGGACGAGGAGGAGGAGGAGGAGGAGGAAAAGGAGGAGGAGGAGGAGGAGGAGGAGGAGGAGGAAAAGGAGGAGGAAGAGGAGGAAGAGGAGGAGGAGGAGGAGGAAAAATGAGGAGGGGAAAGGAAGGGGGAATGAAGGCACTTGCAACCAGAAGTTGTGGGTACTCCAAAACTGGAGATTTTAAGAAGAGATCGGACAGCCATTTGTCTTTAAAATGGTATAGACTAGAGTTTCCTGCAAGGGATTGCACAAGAAGACCTCCACAGATCCCTTCGGACTCTGTTATTCTATTACTCTGTTAAGGATGTTGTGCAAACATCTGGGGAAGTCAAAGGAAAGCCTTTGATACTTACTGGGAAGGAACAATCTTCAATTTAAAAAAAAGCAGATTCTGCTAACATTAATCCACACAGGGTTCCAGGCAGTTAGGCTCACCTTCCCTGCAGGGATGGGGAAGAGCCAAAAGCAGAGGAATGACCAATCAGGGCATTCAGTGGCTGTAATCCAGATTGAGCGCCAGCCTGGCTCTTTGCCAACCCCCCTGCAATCTGGACCAGAATGTCTGAAGCTGGTTTAAAGCACAGCCAGGAGCAGCCTGGCAGACAAGCAGCTTAGGCTGCAAGGCAAAATTGCCACTCTGGGATTAGCGTGTTTAATCTTAATCAGCACAGCACTTTGCATATTTAGATCTCCTTCGTGCCAACCCCACCGAGAGGGGTTGTTCCTCAGTCCTGGTCCTATTAGATCTCTCAGCGGCTTTTGATACCATCGACCATGGTCTCATGCTGCAGCGGTTGAGGGGGTTAGGAATGGGGGGCACCTGCTGCGGTGGTTCTCCTCCTTCCTCTCTGACCGCTCGCAGTTTGTGTTGGCAGGGGGGCAGAGGTCAACCTCGAGGTGCCTCACCTGGGGGGTGCCGCAAGGGTCAGTCCTCTCACCCCTTCTGTTCAACATTTATGTGAAGCCACTGGGCAAGATCATCCATGGTTTTGGGGTGAGGGTACACCAGTAGGCTGATGACACTCAGCTGTACTTCTCCATCCCAGAACACCCCAATGATGCCTTTGACGTGATGTCTCTCTGCCGTACAGATCTGGATGGGGAGAAATAGGCTCAGACTCAACTCTTCCAAGACCGAGTGGCTGTGGCTCCCGGCGTCCCGGTATAGTTAGCTGACGCCGTCGCTGTCTATAGGGGGTGCATATCTAGCCCCCACAGAGAGGGCTCACAATCTGGGTGTCTTCTTGGATGCATGGCTGTCTTTAGAAGATCATATGACGGCCATCACTAGGGGGGCTTTTTATCAGGTTGCGTCCGCCAGTTGCGTCCCTTTCTGGAGCGGGACACCCTGCGCACGGTCACTCAGCCCTTGTCACCTCCCGACTGGACTACTGTAATGCTCTCTACATGGGGCTCCTCTTGAAGAGCACTCGGAGGCTCCAACTGGTCCAGAATGCGGCCGCGCGGGTGGTTATGGGTGCACCTCATTGCGCCCATGTGACACCTCTCCTGCGTGAGCTGCACTGGCTCCCAGTGGTCTTCTGGGTGCGATTCAAGGTGCCTTACCACCTTTAAAGTGCTCCATGGCTCAGGACCAGGGTATCTACAGGACCGTCTTCTGCCATCGATAGCCTCCCACCGCCCAGGCCTATGACTAGTTAAATCAGCTCAGTGTATAACTGGGTGGGAGCATCCTACTTCGCAAGTTTTTGTACACATTTCTGCCGCAAAGCCAGCCTAATAAAGAAATCATCTCTATTTACCACTTCTGTGCCTGCCTCTCTGTCTCTGCCAGTCGAACTAATCTGATCTAATTCAATTTAATCTAACCAGCCATATGTAGCAATCCATACAGGCACCCCCCTGAGAATCATAAAGACAAATGCAATCATTTTTTGACCTGGAAAGATGTTGATGAGAACTAGGTTAGCTAATGGGAAGCTACTCTGCCAAGTAGGCAAAGATTTTTCAAGGTTGAAAGCATGGCTGCCTTAAATGTTGGGTTGTTTTTATCCTGGCACTCGTTCATTATCTCACCGTACCCTGGATGAAATATTTGGGTTGCTCTGTTGAACAATTCTTGCGTTGCAGTTTTTCACATGGAACAGCACCTCTTGCTTGTTGGGTATCATTCTTCTCTAAAACTGTCCCGCACTGGAAATTTTTTTACCTTTCTTTTTGGACGGATGCATAAAACCTGATCTTTCCTTTCGGTAGAGTTTCCTGATACTACTTTAGCTACTTGTAAAAACTCAGTAGAATCAATCGCAAAGAATATTTGTAGCTCGGGGTTGAACTGCAAGGTCCTTGGTGCTTTCTGAACTTGGCTGTTTTCTTGCAGATGTTTCATTAACTGACTAGATAACCACCTCAGTATCAGGGTGTGTGGGGTTTGCTTCCTGTTTATATGAAGTAATTTGCCCTGTCCATTTTGGTGTGGGTGTGGGTTGTCAGAGTAGAGTAGAGTAGAGTAGAGTAGAGTAGAGTAGAGTAGAGTAGAGTAGAGTAGAGTAGAGTAGAGTAAGTAGAGTAGAATATTGGAATGAAGAGTAGAGTAGAGTAGAGTAGAGTAGAGTAGAGTAGAGTAGAGTAGAGTAGAGTAGAATAGAATAGAATAGAATAGAATAGAATAGAATAGAATAGAATAGAATAGAATAGAGTAGAATAGAATATTGGAATGAAGAGTAGAGTAGAGTAGAGTAGAGTAGAGTAGAATAGAATAGAATAGAATAGAATATTGGAATGAAGAGTAGAGTAGAGTAGAGTAGAGTAGAGAAGAGTAGAGTAGAGTAGAATAGAATATTCTACTAGAATAGAATAGAATAGAATAGAATAGAATAGAATAGAATAGAATAGAATAGAATAGAATAGAATAGAATAGAATAGAATAGAATAGAATAGAATATTGGAATGAAGAGTAGAGTAGAGTAGAGTAGAGTAGAGTAGAGTAGAGTAGAGTAGAGTAGAGTAGAGTAGAGTAGAGAAGAGTAGAGTAGAGTAGAGTAGAATAGAATAGAATATTCTACTAGAATAGAATAGAATAGAATAGAATAGAATAGAATAGAATAGAATAGAATAGAATAGAATAGAATAGAATAGAATAGAATAGAATAGAATATTGGAATGAAGAGTAGAGTAGAGTAGAGTAGAGTAGAGTGGAGTGGAGTGGAGTGGAGTGGAGTGGAATGGAATGGAATGGAATAGAATAGAATAGAATAGAATAGAATAGAATAGAATAGAATAGAATAGAATAGAATAGAATAGAATAGAATAACCGAGTTGGAAGGGACCTTGGAGGTCTTCTAGTCCAACTCCTATCCTATCCTATCCTATCCTATTCTCTAACAAGACAACATAGCAATCGAAGATCAAAATGTTCACACATGCCAGTTGCTGACATTTGGAATTTAATCCAAGTCTATATCTCTTCGAACCAATTTCACTCTAAAATAGCAGAGCTAAAATTCTCCCCCGAAAAAAGTTTCATTATGTTCTTCTTCTAGGAAGCAAAGCATTCTTGTGGCATGAGATTTTTTAATCCACTCAGCGGAGCAAGAGCGATTGGGCCACACCTAAGAGCGACTTTCAAAGAGCAACTTTGACAGAGCACTGTCAAAAATTAATAACCACCGTCTGCATCTCCTGCATTCATTTCCTTGCTGATTATCTTCCCTCTACCTCCACCACCAATGTGGGTGCCAATAATGTCTTTGCTCAGAATAATATGCTATCTGTTTGATGAAGTGGCAGTAGCCCATAAATCATAGAATATTCTGGTTGCAAAGGGCCATTTAAGCCATGAAGTCTAACCCATCTGCTTAATATAAGAAGTTGAATTAAAGCATCTTAGGGGCTCAGGGAAGCCCCCCTTATTCCTTCTCCGGGTCATTGGGCCCACTGTCAAATTGCTATTAGGAAATTATTTCTAACATTCAGTTGGAACCTACCATCCTATGAATTAAAAGCTGATAATAAACTCATTAAGGCCTTCAAGATGTCCTGTGTCTCTTTGTTCTCTTGTCTGAAGCTGATGTAGCTGTCCTTCTAGATGCAACATTCTATTGAGTTGTGAGGTCCTTGGTGTTCTCTGAGCTTGGTTGTTTTCTTGTTTCATTACCGAACAAAGTTACATCCTCAGTATGAGGGACTGTGGGGTTTGCTCCTGTTCACATGTAGTAGCTCACTTTGTCCAATTTGGTTGTCAGGCTTCCAGGCCTGACATTGGTGGGGTTATGATTTTCTCCTTGGAGGAGAATCTTCTTGAACAAGAACCAAGTAGCACTTGAGGGGAGGACAAGAACCAATGGGTGGAAACTCATCAAGGAGAGAAGCAGTTTAGAACTAAGAAATTTCCTGACAGTGAGAACAATTCATCAGTGGAATAACTTGCCTCCAGAAGTTGTAAATGCTCCAACACTGGAGGGTTTTAAGAAGAGATTGGATAACCATTTGCCTGAAGTGGTGTAGGGTATCCTGCCTAAGCAGGGGGTTGGACTAGAAGACCTCCAAGGTCCCTTCCGACTCTGTTATTCTATTCTATTCTATTCTATTCTATTCTATTCTATTCTATTCTATTCTATTCTATTCTATTCTATTCTATTCTATTCTATTCTATTCTATTCTATTCTATTCTATTCTATTCTACTCTACTCTACTCTATTCTTCATTCCAATGTTCTGTTCTGTTCTATTCTATTCTATTCTATTCTATTCTATTCTATTCTATTCTATTCTATTCTATTCTATTCTATTCTATTCTATTCTACTCTACTCTACTCTACTCTACTCTACTCTACTCTTCTTTCCAATATTCTATTCTATTCTATTCTATTCTATTCTATTCTATTCTATTCTATTCTATTCTATTCTATTCTATTCTATTCTATTCTATTCTATTCTATTCTATTCTACCCTACCCTACCCTACCCTACCCTACCCTACCCTACCCTACCCTACCCTACCCTACTCTACTCTACTCTACTCTACTCTACTCTACTCTACTCTTCTTTCCAATATTCTATTCTTTTCTATTCTATTCTATTCTATTCTATTCTATTCTATTCTATTCTATTCTATTCTATTCTATTCTATTCTATTCTATTCTATTCTACTCTACTCTACTCTACTCTACTCTACTCTACTCTACTCTACTCTACTCTACTCTACTCTTCATTCCAATGTTCTGTTCTGTTCTGTTCTATTCTATTCTATTCTATTCTATTCTATTCTATTCTATTCTATTCTATTCTATTCTATTCTATTCTATTCTACTCTATTCTATTCTACTCTACTCTACTCTACTCTACTCTACTCTACTCTACTCTACTCTACTCTACTCTTCATTCCAATATTCTATTCTATTCTATTCTATTCTATTCTATTCTATTCTATTCTATTCTATTCTATTCTATTCTATTCTATTCTATTCTATTCTATTCTATTCTATTCCTATTCCTATTCCTATTCCTATTCCTATTCCTATTCCTATTCCTATTCCTATTCCTATTCCTATTCCTATTCCTATTCCTATTCCTATTCCTATTCTGATAAAGATTGGCAGCAAATCTCAACCAGTAAAGTGCTTCTGTGCTTTATTCAACAAACGCTCACTTTTATTGAAAACAGCTCCAAAATTATGTGAAATTTCTATTTCTTGTCCCTTTGTAAAAAAAAAAAAAAAAAGCCGCCAAAATAGATCGTAATCTAAATGTTGAGAGACAATATACATCAACAGTCCATAAGGCGGCAAATCAGGTGTGTCATTTCAATGTTTCTGGGTAATGTTTCTAGGTAATACATCTTTTCTTTTCAGCACAAAGAATCTATAATTCTTGGTGTCTTGATAGATTTCAAATTCTACTGAAATAGGGACGCCTCGTAAAACACCAATCATTATAATATTGCATTGATTTCCCTGTGGATTTTAGTCCAAAATATGGCAATATGAAGAGAAGTCCAAACCCTAAGAGTGTCTGTAAGTGGCCTTAAAAGCACATTTGCAATTGATCCCGTTACTTCAAGCTCTTTAGACAACAAAAAGAAAACCATGTCACAGATCTGCACTTAATCAAGAAGAACATAGGAAGTTCTCATATATACGGTTAATCATTGTCTGTCTTCTGTTCTGGTGAGAGGGGAGGAGGAGGAGGAGGAGGAGAAAAGGAAGAGGAAGACGTCTTTCTCCACCACCCAAGTTTTAGGCATGAGCCAGAGATTTTTCCAACCCATTTCTTCTTTCTACTTTCAACCAGAGTTACTAGAAATTAAATCAAAGATTTTCAGCATTCAGAGTTGACCTTCTGCTAACGTCTTCATGTCGTCTCCCCTTCTCCTCCAGAATTGCAGTATCAACACTCTATTTCTCCCATTGGTACCCAGAACTTCAATTTCTTCTTCAAATTTCTTACAGATAGTTCAATAGTTTTGGGGTCCTTTTATACTTCAGTAGGATGTCTTCCTATCACTTTGCAGCCCTTGTTTTTTCCAGGACTTCATCCTGCCTCTCCTTTCTTCTCCTCATACTTCCCTCGTCTTGCAAAAACATCTTAAAGAACCAAGGTCTCCGTTGTGACTTAGGCCCAAGCAGGTATTATCAGACGCAATCAGTTCTAAACAAACAGATTTTTATTAGAATAGCTGAGAATTAACTCATTCTCAGCATAGTCCAAACTAATTTAAAACAAATTCTTCATAACACAATTCTTCAGCCTTATCACCAACCTTGGTTTACTTTGGCAACTTGCCAATGGCTTTTCTTGGCAAAAGTTCAGAAGCAGAAGAGGCCGACAAGAAATAAATGCAGCAGGACAAGAAACAAATCTATCAACGTTGTTTTCCGACAAAGAGCCCAAGAGCCGTTGCTGGTCTTTTAAGCCTTATGGGAGGGGCCAATCATCTCTTGGCTCTACTCCCGAGTCATCCTTTTTGCTTTAGCTGCTCTTGGCTTCTGGCAGCTTTTCTCATGCGTGCACTAGGAACAGGCTCCTCCTCTTCCTCTGCCTCTCTACTGTCAGCCTCTGGAGGCTCCAGAGTTCGCACATCACTCCCCGATGACCCTGGCCCCATCTCTGCCTCTGATGCAGAGCTCCCATCCGGGCATTCCCCAGCCTCCAGGACTGGCCCATGGTCTTCCTCAGCCTCCTCACTGTCTGACTCCGATGCCAGGTCTGCAGGCTGCTGGCGGACCACAACAGTCTCCAGAAGTCATCCAGAAAGCAAGGACACATGTTTTTTTCAATGTTAATCATTTTCACTGGAATAGTATGATATTATACGTAATACAGCCCGAAACAGGAGTTTTTCACCAGGTTGGAATTACGGATGATCTAGATGGCAACCAGGAAGAATGGCACATCTTATTCTTGGCTCTCATTTGGCTTTTGGGCTAGGAAGCCCTATGGACATTCAAGCCAAGTAACTCCCTAAAAATAAAAGAGGACAGATTTTCATATTATTTCAGTCTTTGCCTGCCATGGCAAGGCTCCCTCAAGTAATGTGGTTGCTCTAAATGTTATATAAGTAATCACATCAGACAGGTAGAAAACAATTTTTCAAAAACAGCTGCTCTTTTAGTAAAATCTAGCAAGGGAATACTGTAGCTTACTTTAACATTATGGTGAGTATTATACTCAATCAAAATGGTTCTATTTAAGAGAAGCACAAAAAAGAAACTTGGGAAGGTTACCTCAAGCGTCCTTGAATATGAGAACTTTCTGAATCACTTCCTCTCTAGCCATTTAAATAAAAAAAACCTACTTCCACTGTGAAGTTCAACTGAGGAGAGAGATACACAACTGTCTCCATATCTACTTCTATGGGCTCTTTGGTCCAGGAGAAGCCAGGAGACAGTGAGTTGTAGTCCTGCCTTAGCCATGAGAGCTGGCTGGGCGACTTTGAGTTCTAGTCCTCTCCAGAAGATAGTGAGTTCTAGTTTTGTCTTTGGCGTGGAAGCCTATTGAGTGATGTTTGGCCAATCACTAGGAGACAGTGAGTTCTAATCCTGTCTTCGGCATAAAAGCCTATTGAGTGACGTTTGTCCAATCACCAAGAGACGGTGAGTTCTAGTCCTATCTTCGGCATGAAAGCCTATTGAGTGACGTTTGTCCAATCATCAGGAGACAGTGAGTTCTAGTCCTGTGTTATGCATGAAAGCCTACTGGGTGACTTTGGGCCAATCACCAGGAGATGGTGAGTTCTAGTCCTGTCTTTGGCATGAAAGCCTATTGAGTGATGTCTGTCCAATCACTAGGAGACGGTGAGTTCTAGCCCTGTCTTTGGCATGAAAGCCTATTTAGTCTCTAGTCATGAGAGCTGGCTGGGTGACTTTGGACCAATCACCAGGAGATGGTGAGTTCTAGTCCTGTCTTTGGCATGAAAGCCTATTGAGTGATGTCTGTCCAATCACTAGGAGACGGTGAGTTCTAGCCCTGTCTTTGGCATGAAAGCCTATTGAGTGACATTTGTCCAATCACCAGGAGACAGTGAGTTCTAGTCCTGTGTTATGCATGAAAGCCTAATGGGTGACTTTGGGCCAATCACCAGGAGATAGTGAGTTGTAGTGAGTTGTAGTGAGTCCTGCTTTAGCCATGAAAGCTGACTGGGTGATTTGGGGCCAGTTCCTCTCTCTGAGCCCAACCCACCTCACAGGGTTGCTGTTTTGGGGAAAATAGGAGGAGAACACAGTACTAGGTACGTTCACTGCTTTGAATTATTTTTAAAAATTAAAACTTGGATACAAATAATTAAAAACAAACAAGGAATGCTATATAAATAACGGGAAGTTGATGGTAAATTTCATTGGAGAAGATTGGACTCCTAATTATCCAGTCCTTAATCTTACCCCTATTCTCAGTTTAACCATTTAATGTTTATTGCAATCATAGACCAACATCCTCTTGTTCCCAGTCTGTTGTGTAGCCAATGACTGGGCCATAGTTCCTCCTCTTCCTCCCTCCCTCCTTCCCTCCTTCTCCATTTTCTTCAGTTGCTCATATCCCTTCTTCTGCAAAGCTCAATGGACTCCAGACAACTATATAACCCTTTCTACAAAAATGTCTCTCTTGTTCTGTCCTCCTCCGTCTCCAATGAAACCTAACAGACATGAAAATTGCTACCCTGCAGCATGAAAGCCACACTTCTTCTTCTCCCTTCCCCAGAAGGTCCTATTAGTTGAAGCCTTAGGCCATCAACCTGCATTGATAAAACAGCTCCTTGCAAAGAAAAAACAGCTTTATTTATCGCTGCCTGATGCTTGGTGACTCCTTGTACAGGAGATTTTCTTCGGTATTAAGCAGAACTGAAATGGTTGAAGGAGCAGAAGAACTGCTGAGTCATTTCACTTCTCCAACATCCATCCTATCATCAGGAGAGCTTCTCTTGCTTTTTCAAGAAATGACCTGGTGGGGCCGTTGCTCTTCTTTTATTAAGAAGAAGTGCAGAGTCACCAGGTTTGAAAGGAATATAACAAGTATGAATAGTCTCTAGTTTAAGAGGAGAGAAGCAGTATCTTCCTTTTCTGAGAGTCTGACTAGCCTAAAAATACCAGGCTAGAAACCAGGAGACAGTGAGTTCTAGTCTTGTTTTAGGCATGAAAATCTACTGGGTGACTTCGGGTCAATCATCAGGAGACTGTGAGTTCTAATCCCGCCTTAGGCATGAAAGTTGGCTACCTGACTCAGGTCAATCACCAGGAGATAGTGAGTTCTAGTCCTGTTTTAGGCATGAAAATCAACTGGGTGACTTTGGGCCAATAATCAGGAGATTGTGAGTGCTAGTCCTGCCTTAGGCATGAAAGTTGGCTAGGTGACTTTGGGCCAATCATCAGGAGACTGTGAGTTCTAGTCCCACTTTAGGCATAGAAGCCAGATGTGTGACTTCGAAATCACTTTCTCTCATCTGAAACCCATCTTGTTATTGTGGGAAAAATAGGGGGAGGAAAGATTATTCGGTATGCTCATTGCCTTGAGTTATTTATAAAAATAACAAAAACAGGATAGTTAATCAGTAAACAATTCCCCCCCCCCCCTTTTACCTACCCAGTTTTTGCATTGTCAGCATTATTCTTGATCGAGCGGGATTAAAACCATCCTTTTTTGCTCTAAAACCAGGAAAAGTGGAAATGTTTTTGCAAACCCAACCTGAATCTTAACTACGTTGCACCAACACACCAATGAGAAATTGCACCTGCAGCCTGAATTCAATAAGACTGAGATTCTTAATGTAAAATGGTATTCAATAACTGTGGGTTTCTCTGATAAGCTGCATAATATTGAAACAAAACAATGTGGAAAACAAATTATACACATTCCCGTCTAGACTGTACAAAATAAGACTTTCCCTGTGTTAGCGTTAAATATTGCATTGCCACCTGCAATTGGGTTTTCGATTTCATCTTCTAAATATAATTTTGAGCTAGAATCCATGGCTTCGTTTGATATCATATACTGCATTTCTCTCCATTTGCAATTTGCTTTCAAGTCATCAGGGCTTCGGGCTTAGCTCCGTGGGGGCCACAGTTGCTAAAATGGCAATTTGCTTTCTGTTTTCACAAATGCACAAGCAGTTAATATGATGGGCTCACAAATGGACTCCAGAAACAGATTTCTAACTTTATGAAGACAGAGCAAAGCAATTTTTCAGCTGTTTCTTTTCCTTCCTTCCTTTCTTTTTTTAAATTCTGACTATAACATACAAATGAAAATAGAGACAATGGGGGAAAAGGGAAAGGGAAAGGGAAAGGGAAAGGGAAAGGGAAAGGGAAAGGGAAAGGGAAAGGGAAAGGGAAAGGGAAAGGGAAAGGGAAAGGGAAAGGGAAAGGGAAAGAAAGAAAGAAAGAAAGAAAGAAAGAAAGAAAGAAAGAAAGAAAGAAAGAAAGAAAGAAAGAAAGAAAGGCAGAAGGAAGGAAGGAAAGAAAAAGAGAAATCGGAAGGGAGGGAGGGAAGAATGAAAGGAAAGAAAGGAAAGAAAGAAAAAGAAGAAAAAGAAAGAAAGAAAGAAAAGCGGA
Organism: Coluber constrictor foxii; assembly: GCA_038048745.1. Lineage (NCBI taxonomy): Eukaryota > Metazoa > Chordata > Lepidosauria > Squamata > Colubridae > Coluber > Coluber constrictor. The sequence continues at coordinate 82,532 of JAWJVD010000173.1, forward strand.
AGGAAGGAAGGAAAGAAAAAGAGAAATCGGAAGGGAGGGAGGGAAGAATGAAAGGAAAGAAAGGAAAGAAAGAAAAAGAAGAAAAAGAAAGAAAGAAAGAAAAGCGGAAGGAAGGAAGGAAAGAAAAAGAGAAATAGGGAGGGAGGGAAGAAAGAAAGGAAAGGAAAGAAAGAAAAAGAAAGAAAAAGAAAGAAAGAAAGAAAGAAAGAAAGAATAGCGAAGGAAGGAAGGAAGGAAGGAAGGAAGGAAGGAAGGAAGGAAGGAAGGAAAGAAGGAAGGAAAGAAAAAGAGAAATAGGGAGGGAGGGAAGAAAGAAAGAAAGGAAAGGAAAGAAAGAAAAAGAAAGAAAAAGAAAGAAAGAGAGAAAGAGAAAGAATAGCAGAAGGAAGGAAGGAAGGAAGGAAGGAAGGAAGGAAGGAAGGAAGGAAGGAAGGAAGGAAGGAAGGAAGGAAGGAAAGAAAAAGAGAAATAGGACGGGAGGGAAGATAGAAAGAAAGGAAAGGAAAGAAAGAAAAAATAAAAGAGAGAAAGAGAAAGAATAGTGGAAGGAAGGAAGGAAGGAAGGAAAGAAGGAAGGAAAGAAAAAGAGAAATAGGAAGGGAGGGAGGGAGGGAAGAAAGAAAGAAAAGAAAGGAAAGGAAGGAAGGAAGGAAGGAAGGAAAGAAAAAGAGAAATAGGAAGGGAGGGAAGAAAGAAAGAAAGGAAAGGAAAGAAAGAAAAAGAAAGAAAGAGAGAAAGAGAAAGAGAAAGAATAGCGGAAGGAAGGAAGGAAGGAAAGAAGGAAGGAAAGAAAGAGAAATAGGAAGGGAGGGAGGGAGGGAAGAAAGAAAGGAAAGGAAAGGAAAGGAAGGAAGGAAGGAAGGAAGGAAAGAAGGAAGGAAGGAAGGAAGGAAGGAAGGAAGGAAGGAAGGAAGGAAGGAAGGAAGGAAGGAAGGAAGGAAGGAAGGAAGGAAGGAAGGGAAAAGCAGTGACTTCAATTTTTTTCTGGTGCGGTAAATTCTATATGAACTGGTAGCAGAGTAACAGTGTTGGAAGAGACTTCGGAGGTCTTCTTGTCTAACCCCCTGCTATATTTTCTTTCTCTCTTGTTGATACTTTTCATAAGGTGGGAGCGCCCAAGATTTTCACTTCAACAAAGAGCTCAAAGCCTTGTTGTTTTGTGTTTTTTTTTAAAGTTGTGTCTGGGACAGGATTTTATTTCAGGCCATGGTGGACGGCAGGACCCTTGCTTAATGGTATTCTAGTCTATCCAAGAGTTCCTAAAGAGCCACATCAGGAGCCAATCTGATCAGTTGGAAACATGCTGGGAATAAAACTGGCCGAGGAAGCTATACAAAACCATTTTTCCTTTGTATCTGCCTGATTTCTCAGCCTTTTTGAACTAAAGTGGATATTTCAGAGGGCAGTCCCCTTTGTCCTTGGGTTTAATCACCTCTTCTTCTTGGTGCATCAGTTGGTCTCTTTTCTTCTTCTTCTTCTTCTTCTTTTTTTTTTCTCGCCGGTATCTCTGCTTCGTGTTCTAATTCAGTGTAGTCTTCTGTGAAATTGTTTTTTTCTGCAAAGGCAGAGTTTCTACGTCTCTGGTAATTTCGCTAACGTAATCCACGGCTTTTGTGAAAAAGCGGAAGGGATGCTCCGTGCACTCAGGAAGGTGGGAGACCAAGGATACTTAAGACTTTGTGGCAGGAGAAATCTGGTAGATTAAAGCAAAAGAAAAAGGAAAATCAAGCAATAACAATAGCTTATTGTAGCCAGTTTCCACAATACCCGATGCTACCCAGATTCCATGCAGAAGTACCCCACAAACAACAACCCCCCCTCCCCAATTTTTTTGACTTCATGGCCCTGCAACAACTGGAGAGGGTTATATAATGCTTGAAAGAGGATGCTTGCAATTTCTGGTCTTGATCTTATTAAAAATGCTCAGGATAACCTGTTTTTCAATGACTCTTCCTGCCTATGTACTGAGACCATAATTTCTTGTTCGTCTAGAGCAGAGGTCTTCAAACTTGGGAGCTTTAAGACTTGTGGACTTCAACTCACATAGCTGGCTAGAGAATTCTGGGAGTTGAAGTCCACAAGTCGTAAAGCTCCCAAGTTTGAAGACCTCTGGTCTAGACCAAGGTATCTGTTACGATATGGTGTAAGCCTAACAGGTTGTCCAGGCAATATATGAACATGTGAAAATGTATTCTATGTCTTTAAGATGTAATGCTGAGTAATTGTACTGCTGAGTCATTGTAATGACTGCTGACTGACTGCTGACTCCACTTGTCCTAATTGGATAATCACTAGTTTAAACTGTATATAAGAAGGGAGCTGAACTATAGTCATTGATGGAACTGTTGCCATCGTGTATGGAGGTGCTCTCATCGTGGATGGATCTGCTACCATTGTGATTTGTTACCAGCGTGAACTTGCTGTTTATTACCTACTGCTGTTTTGTATGGTAAGAAGATTTCTGTATCTCTGGACTGATTTGAATGGCTAAAGGCTTGGATTGCCTAAGACTCTGAAATTGTTTTTCACTACAAAGTAAAAATTTTGATAAACCAGTTTGTATGTGTGTTATTCATTGCTCTCAGGACCATTTTCCTGTGCTCTACGCTCTGCTGGTTGGTTAACACAACAATATCCTTAACAGTGTCAAACTCAGTTTCACTGAGGGCCGCATGAGGATTGTGTTTGACCTCAGGGGCCAGGGTAGGTGTGGCCATCTTGACATCATTCGTGTCGGAGGCATGATGAATTTCCTCCTTCTCCATCAGTTGCTTGATTGGTAAGTGTAGCAAACGTTGCATTAAGGCTCCTGACTCTTAAACCCATAAATGTGATAGATGGAGATATGGCTTCAAGCTACTAGGAGATGGACTTTAGATCCAGGCCAATGAAGTCTCTTCGTGAAAAGTTGGAAATCAGAGAGAAAGTCTAGTAATGTCCTATAATTCCTTCCCAAGTAAGGACATATCTATGATGACCCTCTGGCTTCACTCACATGGGTGACATTATCGAAGTCATTGTTGTCCCAATGTTTTTCCAAAAGACAACGAATAACAGACTAAGAGAATAACAAGAGTTGGAAAGGACTTTGGAAGTCTTCTAATCCAACCCACTGCTTAGCCAGGCAACCCTACACCACTTCAGACAAATGGTTATCCGACTTCTTCTTAAAAACTTCCAGTGTTGGAGCATTCACAACTTCTGCAGGCAAGTTGTTCCACTGATGAATTGTTCTCACTGTCAGGAAATTTCTCCTTAATTCCAGGTTGCTTCTCTCCTTGATTAGTTTCCATCTGTTGCTTCTTGTCCTACCCTCAGGTGCTTTGGAGAATAGCTTGACTCCCTCTTCTTTGGGGCAGCCCCTGAGATATTGGAAGACTGCTCACCCTTAGTTCTTCTTTTCATTAAAAAAAGTAGACATATTCAAATATGCTGAAATTTTTTGCTAAGTTTGCTACTTTTAGTGTCCATTCTTGAATAGTAGGCAAATCTTCCTCCTTCCAGTACTGCGCCACCAATAATCTTGCTGCAGTTATTATTATATTATTCAAATGAGAAATACATGTTGGAACGGAGAAGATGGGTTGACTATATTCAAAGCAAATATCGGACTTAAAAATTTCAAATAGCTTACGAATGAATAAAGAGATGTTACAAAGGATTTAATTTAGTGCAGTAAAAGGGGAGTTAAAGCACAAGAGGGAGATCGGAGCAGTGGTGGGATTCAAGTAATTTAACAACCGGGTCTGTGCCCTAATAATTTCTTCCAACAACTAGTTTGCCAAACTGCTCAGAAAGTTAACAACCGGTCCTCCCGAAGTGGTACGAACTGGCTTAATCCCACCACTGGATAGGAAGTTATAGTTAGTTATCTTATGTTAGATGATGATTGTTAAATGCTATACCCTGTATTTTGCTCTGGGAAGTAGTGGGGGGGAGGGTTGGGGAAAGGAGGGAGGGGGATGGGAAAACATTTGTAAAATTTATTTAAAACTTTAAAACTAGACATATTTCAGTTCAGTTTTTCAGTTCAGTTCTTCAGAACGAAAGAAGCGTCTTGGATGAAGAAATAAAAAGTCCAGTTGCCTTTGGAAAAAGCACCCTTGGGACTCTCATGGGTGCCCAATTTTCCAAGGACAGTATCTCATTGACCTTACCGAGGCTTTATTTTCCACGAGGCAAGTCTGAATTCAAAATCACTTTCTCCTTTTCCATCTTCTACAGAACTGAAACTGGTGCAACCACTGGTCTTGCTGATCTTATAGGGGAGAAATCGAGTTTATTGGTATTACCCACACTGTCCCTTTATACCGTAGATCTAAGAATTGGGGCTTCCTCTACTCTTCTTACATTTCTACTTGAAACGGCTGCCTTGGTAACAGATGTTCTCCCTGCTAACTTTTGAAGAGATTACTGGGGTATTTGGCACACGAAAGAGAAAGGAAGAGAAAGGGTGAGAAAAGTTAAATTGTAATAGTTTTTGAAATTATAGTTGGCAGCTTGCCGTTTAGTTTTGATGAAACAGGAGACATTGCTGAGAAATAGAAGTCATTTGCAGCTAGAAGAACATGTCTTGAGATTTGCGTGGCATGGATATTTATGATGTGACAAAACTAAGGTTAATGTAGATTTTTTTCTTTTTTTTAAAAAAAAAAAGCATTTCTCAGATATGCCATATGGAGAATATGGGATAGATATGAATGCAGGTTGTGCCTGAAAAGACTTTCACATTTCAGATGAGAAACATGTAAGCACAAAATGGCTAACTTAGTTTTGTAGTAATCTTGTAAATGTTAATTTAAAGTTTTCCTTTCTCTTTTTTAAAAAAATCAGATTTAGTTTTCTTCTATGCATTATGAATTTCTTCACTGACCTCTCTAAATTCAATAAAGTTCAGGTAACTCTGATCTGTAATTGAGAACCTTCCTTCCTTCCTTCCTTCCTTCCTTCCTTCCTTCCTTCCTTCCTTCCTTCCTTCCTTCCTTCCTTCCTTCCTTCCTTCCTTCCATAGGAAGTTAGCACCCACCCCTCTCCTAGGAAAATGAAATATTCTAGGAAATATTAAAAAGGCAGAATATTATATCTCCCTGGATGAGAAATGGAGAAACATGTTTTTAGAGGCAGGAAGCAGACTCACTCTTAATAGCCGCCACCCTCCTCAATAGCCCACAGCAGATGTCAGCACTTAAGAGGTAAAGAGACAGCTGGGTCTATTCATAAGCAAATACCCTCACCCATGATCCAACAAAGGTAGGATTAGCCTCTACCCATCTAGCAACAGAACTCATCACATGGCACCTGGGGAGATTGTATCACCCAGCAAGGCTCAACCAAGCCTGGGACTCAAAAGACAACCTACAAAGTTATCCCTGCATGGCCCCATGGGAGTCTGACAACCAATCAGAACACAACTCAAATTCAAAGCCCAACAGAAGGTATAAATCTCTCTCTCTCTCTCTCTCTCTCTCTCTCTCTCTCTCTCTCTCTCTCTCTCTCTCCCTCCCTCCCTCCCCCATGTGCTTTTTTGCCCAGGACCTCAAAATCATTGTGGTGCTGTCCACCATTAAACCATCTTTCCAAGCAGTCTCCATGTTTCCAGTGTCTCTACTTGGAACTGAACCCCGATGGACGGACCTTCCTTCCTTCCTTCCTTCCTTCCTTCCTTCCTTCCTTCCTTCCTTCCTTCCTTCCTTCCTTCCTTCCTTCCTTCCTTCCTTCTTTCCTTCTTTCCTTCTTTCCTTCTTTCCTTCCTTCCTTCCCTCCCTCCCTCCCTCCTTCTTTCCTCCCTCCCTCCTCCCTCCCTCCCCCTCTGATCTCCTTCCTGCATGCCTGCCTTCCATCCTTCCTCCCTCCCTTCCTTCCTTCCCCCTTCCTTCCTCCCTCCCTCCCTCCTTCCCTCCCTCCCTTCCTTCCTTCTTTCCTTCATCCCTCTCTCCTCCCTCTCTCCTTCCTTACTCCCTCCCTCCCTCCCTCTCCCTCCTCCCTCCCTCCCTCCCTCTCCCTCTTCCCTCCCTTCCTTCCCTTAAATAGACTGCACTGCCTTGTGTTCTTCCACATCGCACAGATTAATGGACAGGACATTTTGTGGTTGGCTTATGTAAATAATTGGCAGCAAAGTAACAGTCATGATACTCCTTGATGGAATGAAATGCAGTTTGTAGTGAAATCTATTATAGTTCAAATATAAATTAATTATAGTCCCTTCTGCTGTGGCAAACCTTCATGTATAATTAACATTTGCTGTAGGGAAAATAAAATGGCGTATCTTGTGTTGGGGATGTCAGAGAGAGAAACAGAAAGAGCATCAGATCTGGGCATCTAGTTCCTCCAAATTCGATCATGTTATTTATCCCTTCTCACTATGCACCTGCAACCCAACCCCCTCCGGATGTGCTATGCACACTGCAAGTCATTTCGCAAAGCTTCTAACAGAACACTTTGGAGTAACCCAAAAGGACCCCAGGAGGATTTGAGTGTGTTAATCCAGGGAATGTGTGCACTGAACCAAAATGGTGGCATTTTGGACTAGAACTTTCTCCGAATTTTCTAGTAGAGCCTCCGGTAGCCACTGGTCCTCTATCCCATTTAGGGTCTGGGTTAGGCTGCTTTCCTTCCCTTGGTGCAATTTGGACATTTATTTCATTGTCTTTGGAGGTTGCCTGCTTTACTGAGCATGCATCGCAAGAAAAAAAGACAATAGAGAAAAGAACCATTCTTATTCAGGGAGGAAAAAAAAACATACACTCAAAATCACAGCAAGGATTGCTGGGGTCCAGCAACCACTCGAGCCTCAGATGTGGGAGCAAGTCATGTTTTCAAAAAGAACTGAGGATGGAAGCAATCTATTTCTTCAGGATATCCTGTTCCAGGGACCACAAGAGAAGATTCAGCAGTATGTGCTGGAGAGAGAGAGAGAGGGGGGGAGGGGGGGGAGAGGGAGGGAGGGAGGGAGGGAGAGAGAGAGAGAGAGGGAGAGAGAGAGAGAGAGAGAGAGAGAGAGAGAGAGAGAGAGAGAGGAAGTGGATCTGATGGGTCACTTGTGAAATGTGAGGTTTTAAATTCAATAGAATGCAGGCTGCGAAGAAAGAAATTATTCTGGATTACAGCCAGTTTTGAGTCCGTTTCTGGCAGACTAAGAACAAGGATGATAAAGAGCAATTCACTCAGAATTCAATTCTTTATTCTTTCTTTCTTTCTTTCTTTCTTTCTTTCTTTCTTTCTTTCTTTCTTTCTTTCTTTCTTTCTTTCTTTCTTTCTTTCTTTCTTTCTCTCTCTCTCTCTCTCTCTCTCTCTCTCTCTCTCTCTCTCATTTTATTATTTCTTTTCTTTTTTTTCTTTTCTTCTGCCTTTATTATTTTCACAAATAACTCAAGATTAGGTGAGAAACTCATCCAACCCATCTCCCTCCTTTTATTTTGCCCACGACAATGACCCCCCTGAGTCATTGAGCTGAGGATGAGCCTTTGAAGTGAGCTGAGAATGACTGGCCCAAAGTCACCCAGCTGGCATTCATGCCTATGGTGGGACTAGAACTCACATTCTCTTGGTGATTGGGCCAAGGTCACTCGTCTAGCTTTTATGACTAAGGCAGGACTTGAATTCATGGTCTTTTGCTTTCCTGCCTGATGCCTTAAGCACTGAGATTTGGCTCTGTTTCATAGAGACCAGGTGTGTCAAACTGGATTTCTTCGAGGGCCGGATCAGCATTATAGTTCTCCTCTGAGGGCCAGCATGGGGTGGTGACAGGAGGGGCAGGATGGATGTCTCCTGCAGCACCCTGCCAGCCAAAATGAGGAATGGGGGGTGGTGGTCCGTGTGTGCCCCCCTGTGCCTCATTTTCACCCTCCATGGCCTCTTGCAGTACTCTGCCAACTTGTTTCTGAGACCATTTTGAACCTGTTTTTCTGCCCTGTTTTTGTCCCCATTTTTCCTCCCATTCTCAGGTCTGTTTTTGGCTTGTTTTTCAGCTGGCAGAGTGCTGCAGGAGGCCATGGAGGGTGAAAATGAGGCGCAGGGAGGCTGCACGCAGCTCATTTTAGCCGCCAGAGGCACCACAGGCTGGTCCTTTGATATTTCCAGGTTGGCCCTGCAGGCCGGATTTAAGCATCCCAGGGCCAGATCTAGCTCATGGGCCTTGAGTTTGACACCTCTGATATAGACAGAAACCTGCCAAATTAAACCCCTATTACTTGTAGCTTGTAGATATACTCTGGGATGTTTTTGGGACTTTCACTCTTCCCCTGCCCTCTATCCAGCTCCCGGCTTTGCTGCCTCTTGTCTGGCTTCCCTTTCTGGAATTATTTTCCTCCTTTCTGGGAAACTTGCTTCATTGTAGTCCATCACATCAGCTTCCCCTCTGTGGGCATCATCTCTCCCAATTTACTCCCCCTCCACCCACCTTTTAAGTGATGCAAAATCTGCAGCTGGCTTCCTTCTTCCTTGTTCACCTCTTTTAGAACAACAGACGCTTATTTCGGAGTCTACATCTTCTTAATTTTCAAGGACACTTACAGGAGTAGCAAAAAGGCTTAGCTACCGATCTAGAGCCTGGCCCATTGTGATGCTAATTCATTTGCTGTGGAAAGAAAATCATCTTTTTGCCCGTTCTGTGGGTTGGTTTTTAACTCAAGCCTAGTCCGCCTGAGTTATTTTGCAAAAGGCTTTGTAGCCTCCTCGGTTATCAGGGAGGCTCTTGAGAACAGTGAGTTCCAGGCAGAGATTAGTGAAGTCCTCGCGAGGGCCACACAATGTATGTTGCTTTGAGTTTGAATTCAGTTTGGCAAATTGCAAGCTGTGTGGATTTGTCTTATCTTCCCTGTCAAGATCCTTCCCTTCTTTCTGATTTCTTTGGACTTATCATCTGAAAACAAACCTATTGAAGCCATGAACCTAAATACACACTGTCAGTATATAAGGGTTCACGAATTGGAATAGACATGGTAGCAGGTCAGCCGATGGGAACTGTTCGGTGACCAAGATGGTTGAGAGCCTGGGCGTGGCTTGGGTTCATTGATCTGTAGATATCCGTGATGGCGAACCTATGGCATGTGTGCTTGAGGTGGCACACAGTGCCCTCTCTGTGGGCATGCAAGCCGTTGCCCCAGTTCAGCTCTGCCGTGCTTGCTCGTGCGCCTCCCAGCAGCCAGCTGGTCTTCAGATCTCTGCTGCGTGGGGGGCAGGAGGCATGTGTAGGGGCTGTGCGCATATGCAGGGGGTGTATGCAGGGGGCTACGTCCACATGTGAAGGTACATGCAGGAGGTGTGTGCACATGCAGGGGGCACATGCATGGAGGTGTGCGCGCATTACATTTTGCATGCACACACTTGGGCTCAGTCCGGAAAAGGTTAGCCATCACTGATATATATATATGTTTTCTGAGGTTTTCACGGGTGTTTGTATGTAGGTCTTTGGTTATTTGGGTCTTCTCCCACGTAGAATTGGAGTATCTTGGCGACATTTCGACGAAGTCTCATTCATCATCTTCAGGCTGGTGTTCTCGGCTTCATGCTTCCAGAAGCACGAAGCATTGCTCCTGGAAGCACGAAGCCGAGAACACCAGCCTGAAGATGACGAATGAGACTTTGTCGAAACGTCGCCAAGAGCCTTCCAATTCTACGCGGGAGAAGACCCGAATAACCAAAGACATATATATATATATATATATATATATATATATATATATATATATATATATATATATATATATATGTATGTATGTATGTATGTATGTATGTATGTAGACACACACACACACACACACACACACACACACACACACCACCCTTCTCCCTAGGGACTCAGGGCAGTGTACAGCCATCTTAAAACACAAAAATATAAAGTTTAAAACAATTTTAAAAGATATTAAATATTTTGGCCCACATCTATTAAAATGAAATTACCCCATGAAACATTTAAAATTACGAATTGGCAATTCAAATTAAAACCTATTTTAAAAATTAGGCTAGCCTGGCTCGATGAAATAAAAGCATGTTGAGGGCTCAGCGGAAGGTGCATAAGTCAGAAATCCTCTGTATCTCCAGGGGCAATTTGTTCCAGAGGGCAGGAGCACTCACAGAGAAGGCTCTCCTCCTGGGGGTCGCCAGCCGACATTGCTTGGCCGACAGCACCCGGAGGAGCCCCTCTCTGTGGGAGCGAGTTGGTCAGTGGGAGGCCATTGGTAGCAGCAGGCAGACTTGTAAATATCCAGGTCCTAAGCCGTGGAGCGCTCTAAAGGTGGTAACCAATATCTTGAATTGCACCCGGAGGACCACTGGGAGCCAGTGCAGCTCGCACAGGGGAGGTGTTACATGGGATCTCCATGACGCTCCCATAACCACCTGCGCGGCTGCATTCTGGACCAGTTGGAGCCTCCAGGTGCTCTTTAAGAGGAGCCCCATGTAGAGAATATTACAATAGTCCAAGCAGGAAGTGACGAGGGCATGAGTGACTGTGCGTAGGGAGTCTGTACTTCTGAATTCTCTGCTCTTTGGTATTGTATATAAAGAAGTTTCTTGTATAAATGAATACTGCTGAATTCTTTATTTGTGTGCTGGTTGGATTGCTGCAAACTCTAACACACACTCTCAATCTGTATTGGTGGATATTGATCGGTTAGCAAAGGACTTATACCAACAGAATATTTATAGCTCATTGTTGAACTGTGGCGTCTTGAGTGCTCTCTAAACTTGGTTATTTACTTGCAGATGTCTCATTATCCAACTAGGTAATATCATCAGTATTAGAATGGAGTGGGGTTTGCAATATACAAAAGAAACCCACCCACTCCCATTCGACCATGAGCTATAAATATTCTCCTCTATTGGTAACGTTTATTCCTTTATATACATTCCTGTCTTGTAGTAGATTTGATCCAATGGCCTTGATCACCTATGATGAATTTAAGTGAATTACTGGGTAATCATATCCAAGGAAATGTTGCAAAATGAGGGTCTTTCCATCTGCTTTTTTTTTAAAAATATTGCACTGTAGCCTATGTTGCCCCTTTGTCAAGAAGACATTTCATTACCCAACTAGGTAACATCATTCATGCTAGCCAGAAGTCAGGGTTGCTTTACTTATATTTGGCTTCTATACAAAATGGCTTCCCCTGTCAGAATGGGTGGGGGTGTTGTTTTCTTTTTGCTGGTTCCTTCATTGGGCTGGCAGTAATCAACAACCAGATAAGCAGAGATTAAACCAGCATTAATACCCGACAACAATCAAACAGTAAGCAATACCCCAATCAAGGAGCTGAAAACTCAGATAAACAATTAAACAGTAAACAACAGCCCAACTTAAAGTCTGTAGAGATTCTCAGTCATCCAGGCCATGCTTGTCCCACAATGTGCTGGTTTTCTGGCTTTTATTTGAAGACTTTCTGGTTTTCCTTTTCTTCTCATCCAAGAAGCTTCTTCGACTCTGACAGAATAGTGAGGAATGGAAGGATTTCTATTCCTTGCAGACAGCTAGAGGGTCGTTGAGGCACTTGGAGGTTGATTGGTGTCTTTTACCTTTTTCATCAGCCTGTCAAGGAAGATAATCTAAGGTATCATTCCAGGGATGGGTTCTAATATTTTTTACTATGGGTTTTGTGGGTGTGGCTTATTTTGTGGGTATGGCTTGATGGTCATGGGACAATTCTTTAGGATTTAGGCTGGGCTACCCGGCTTTTAACTGCTTGCAGAACTGTACCGATCTACCCATTTATTTTTTCAGGCATTGGTCTACTCACGTATTTTTGCAGGCACTGATCTACTCCTGTATTTTTGCAGACACTGATCTAGTCATGTATTTTTTCAGGCACTGGTCTACTTATGTATTTTTGCAGGCACTGGTCTACCCATGTATTTTTGCAGGCACTGGTCTACTCATTTATTTTTGCAGGCATTGGTCTACCTATGCATTTTTGCAGGCGCTGGTCTACCCATGTATTTTTGCAGGCACTGATCTACTCATGTATTTTTGCAGGCACTGGTCTACCCATGTATTTTTGTAGGCACTGAACTACTCATGTATTTTTGCAGGCACTGGTCTACCCATGTATTTTTGCAGGCACCAATGTACTCATGTATTTTTGCAGGCATTGATCTACTCATGTGTTTTTGCAGGCACTGGTCTACCCATGTATTTTTGCAGGCACTGATCTAGTCATGTATTTTTGCAGACACCGGTCTACTCATTTGTTTTCTTTTAACACTGATCAGCTGTAGGGCGGCCCTTTGAAGCCCTGCGGCAAGAGTTTAAACAGTTTTTTTTCACTTTAGCCATCAGCTACGACTCAGGAGGCAGCAATAGATTGGGGGTGGGGCCAAATAAAAGGTAAGAATAATGTGGGGGGAGGGGCAGAACCAGTTCGGTGACATCATATCGTCACCGCTAATGGCTCAGCGGAACCGGGAGGAACCCACCATTGTATCATTCAGAATCTTGGAGTAACACTTCCCCTCCCTCAGATTATGCTAATATTCCTCCTCTTGCCTGGAAAGATACTAGTAGTGTAGACTTTCGTTTCTGTCTCTACTCATCCTAGATCTGAGGAGAAGATCAGGAGGAAGGAATAGTTGCTTCCATTTTCTAATGAGAGCAAATTGCAGCTGGTACATAATAGCATTTTGTGTGTGTATGTGCTTCTTCTGCAAATTATGCTGTTGAAGGGGGAAAATTGCCTACCATATGAAAACTAGGACGTTTTTTTCAAAACATGTTGGAACGTATTAAGCGAGTTAAATCAGACAAAGGAGGAGAATCCCAAGACGTGGTATGATATTTCCTCAAGAGCAGCAATTTGCACTCTTGGTGTCTCATCTTGCTGGAGAGGATGTGGCCGGATAAGCACTTCCTCAACACTACATTGGCTAAGATTGTT
>JAWJVD010000174.1:0-55000 GCA_038048745.1 Coluber constrictor foxii
TTAAAGGCAAAGTGTCTGGACTCAAAATAAAGCAGCGGCTTTTTAGCGGTATGACCTCCAGAAATGGGATCTGCCCTTACGCAGAATTATGCAGAATTGGAAGGGACCTCGGAGGCCTTCTTGCTGAAGCAGGAGACTTTGTACAATTGCAGACAAATGGCTGCCCACTCTTTTCTTGAAAAACCTCCAATGTTGGATCAGCCACAACTTCTGGTGGCAAGTCGTTCCCCTGGTTAACTGTCCTCACTATTAGGAAGTTTCCCCTTAATTCCAGGTTGCTTCACTCCTTAATTAGTTTCCATCCGTTGCTTCTAGTCTTCCCTTCTGGTGCTTTAGAAACTAGAAGAACAAACTTCTTCTTTGTTTAGTTTAGTTTAGTTTTATTGCATTTATATACCGCCCTTCTCCCCGAGGGGACTCAGGGCGGTTTACAGCCATATTAAAACAATCACGTATAAAAATTAAAACTAATAAACTAATTAAACTATTTGGCCGTAAAATTTAAAACCCCTAAAAACCCCTATTAAAAGTAACACTAATTTAAGTCAGACCGGCTTGATGAAATAGTAGGGTCTTCAGGGCTCGTCGGAAGGCACGGAGGTCAGGAATCTTTCTTATATCCGGGGGTAGTTCATTCCATAGGGCAGGAGCTCCTACAGAGAAGGCTCTCCCCCTGGGGGCCGCCCGTCGGCATTGTCTGACAGACGGCACCCTGAGGAGGCCCTCTCTGTGAGAGCGTATCGGGCGGTGGGAGGTATTCATTGGCAGAAGACAGTCCTGTAAATATCCCGGTCCTAAGCCATGGAGCGCTTTGAAGATGGTAACTAACACCTTGAAATGCACCCGGAAGACCACCGGAAGCCAGTGCAGCTCACGCAAGAGGGGAGTTACCCGGGAGCGATGAGTCGCTCCCATAACCACTCGCGTGGCCGCATTCTGGATCAGCTGAAGTCTCCGGGTGCTCCTCAAGGGAAGCCCCATGTAGAGAGCATTACAGTAGTCCAAACGGGAAGTGACGAGAGCGTGAGGGGGTCTTTGGGGAACCCCTCTTCACGGGCCATATTGGCCACCTTAAAAAATGAAGTTTATTGTAATCACCACGGCCACTTTAAACAAGGACTCGGCGGTAAAAACCTCTCCTTATTGCAAATGTGAAGGCAAGAATGCCGTCGGCAATAAGGAAATTCCCAAAGGAAACGGCCTCGAACAATCCTAGGATGTGGCCTTGAGGAACGCTTTTTTGATTGGACTTCCTTCCAGGAGCTTAAGAGTTGGGGTGAATGGGATTGCCAGGAAGGCTGATGGACCACAGCGGGGGAACTTTCCTCCTGACTCAAACCACAGGAGTCATTGATCCAGAGGAGCGGAAAATTCCAAAGATTTTTTTTTTCCCCTGGAGGCCGTCTTTTCCAGAAGAAGTTGGTGACCTTGGAGACGACTTCAGCTTGGGCGTTTGTAACAGATTAACAGAGTTGGAAGGAAGGGACCTTGTAGGTCATCTAGTCCAACCCATGCCCACACAGGAGACCCTACACCATTTCTGACAGACAGCAGTCCAGTCTCTTCTTGAAAGCCTCCAGTGATGAAGCTCCTACAACTTCTGAAGGCAACTTCTCTTCCATGGGTTGATTGTCCTCACGGTCAGAAAATTTCTCCTTATTTCCAGGTTGAATCTCTCCTTGATCAGTTTCCATCCATTCTTCCTTATCTGGCCTTCGGGTACCTTGGAAAAGAGCTTGACCCCCCCTCTCTATGGCAGCCCCTCAAATATTGGAAGATGCTCTCGTGTTTCCCCTGGTCCTTCTCTTCACTAGACTAGCCAGGCCCAGTTCCTGCAACTATTCATCCTATGTTTCAGCCTCCAGTCCCCTAATACTCTTGGTTGCTCTTCTCTGGATTCTTTCTAGAGTTCCAACATTTTTTTAATAGTGTGGTGACCAAAACTGGATGCGATACTCTAGGTGTGGTCTTACTTTATCGAGTAACTAGGTGGCTCAGTGGAGCTTGGTGATCAGAAAGGTTGGCAGTTCGCCGGTTCAAATCCCTAGTTGATCTGTCCCCCCCCTTCAGAGACCCACAAAAACACAGCCAGCCGAGGGTTAAGAATCACTTGGCACACTCCGCAGTTCTTATCTCAACCTTGGCAGCGATATGCACACCGTCTGCCAAGGACTTTATTAGTTTACACAAACAAGAAAATCACCTACGTAGCTTTGCCGTTCATCTAGCTTCCAAGACTACGAGGTTGCTCCGTTTGTTTAGCTTTGTTCGTCACAAACTTCGTGACTCACTGGCCTGTCTTATATAGACAGGCTTCTGGGTGTGGTCCAGTGACTCACTGATCCCATGACTCCAATCAGTGACTCAGGACTATTTCCTCATACGCCGCAGCTGCAATACTCTTTTGTCTCGCCTTCTTTGGCGTGCGTCAGGAATGACGTCTCTCCCTCACTCTCATCTGAGACACCTGTTTCCCCACTACTTGGCTCTCTTTCAGCTGGCACCTGAGCCGGTGCCAGAGGGGGGGGGGGGCTGGGAGATCTGGCTGGCTCCTCTTCCTCCTGCTCAGAGCTTCCTTCCTCCAAAGGGATAGGCTCAGAGGACGGGGCCACAACACTAGTACAGGTCTCCTGCATAAGCAAAGGGATTGGACTAGATGACCTCCAAGGTCCCTTCCAACTCTATTACTGTTACATATTTCTCCTCTGGTCCTTCTCTTCACTAGACTAGCCAGGCCCAGTTCCTGCAACTGTTCATTGTATGTTTCAGCCTCCAGTCCCCTCATCATCCTGGTTGCTCTTCTCTGCACTCTTTCTAGAGTCTCAACGTCTTTTTTATAGTGTGGTGACCAAAACTGGATGCAGTTTTGTGTACCTGCCCAACAAGTATAAGGTAAGGAAGCATTAAAACCAGTGGTGGGATTTGGGAGAACCGGTTGTTAAAAGAAATCTTATTCTGTTTTTTTCCCACTTTACAGGGCTAATCCTGTAAGGAAGGCAGGAAGGAAACATTCTGGTATTTCTAGCCTAATCTTTATTGTCTTGCTTACAGAAACTGCCTCTCTGGTTAACCCTTATTACATTGTAACAGCTAAGGCGCTTCGCCCTAGACGTAACTGATGTTGAATTGGCCACACCCACAGTGTTGTATGACCACTGAGCCACACAGTCATGTGACCACACTGAGCCACACCTACCCAGCTGGACATTAGGGCAAAGAACCGGTTGTTAAATTATTTGAATCCCACCACTGATTAAAAACCATTCATTCAGTAACCTTGAAGATACAATGGCAATATTTACGAGACCACCTTCTGCTCCGATAGCCTCCCACCGACCAGTATGCTCCCATAGAGAGGGTCTCCTCAGGGTGCCGTCGGTTAGACAGTGTCGACTGGTGACCCCCAGGGGGAGAGCCTTCTCTGTGGGGGCCCCAGCCCTCTGGAACGAGCTACCCCCAGAAATTCGTCAGATTTCCGACCTCCATACCTTTCGCCGCGCCCTTAAAAACGCTATTATTTCATCAAGCAGGGCTGGCCTAAAATTTTATTGGAACGGGTTATTTTATTTTAGATGATTGGCCAAATTATTTAATAATTTTAAATAGTTTTTAACTTTTATATATATATATATATAGCTGGCTGGGGAATTCTGGGAGTTGAAGTCCACACATCGTCCAGCAGCCAAGGTTGAGAAACACTGATCTAAGTGGTTTATGGAATCTTTCCCTTGGCGTTTAGCTGTGTTTTTCTTTTCTTTTGAATTGATTTATTATTATTATTATTATTATTATTATTATTATTATTATTATTATTATTATCATCATTATCATTACTTATAATATAATATTATTGTTGCTGTTTTATTTACTTGGAGTTCATTTTAACCTACTCCTGTAGCCTTCGTTGCTGCGTAAGGATCGACGCGTGGATTTGGGAGAGGACAACTCACAAAGTGAGTTGGCTTCATAAACGACGTAAAAAAAAAAAGCCCCCGATTCTCCACACCCTCCTTTTGGTGTGTGTGTGTGTGTGTGTGTGTGTGTGTGTTTGTGCGATGCCAAACTTTTTCTTCTGGTTGCCATTAATAACGTGACATTTACTGGGGCTGCTCCAGATGTTTGCACCAGCCGTGTCCTTTTGGAGGAATGTCTGCCTCTGAAGCTTTCGTAAGGAGGGACGCATAGTTCTTCTTCTTTTCTTTTTTCTTTTCTTTTCTTTTCTTTTCTTTTCTTTTCTTTTCTTTTCTTTTCTTTTCTTTTCTTTTCTTTTCTTTTCTTCCTTCCTTCCTTCCTTCCTTCCTTTCCTTCCTTCTTTCTTTCTTTCTCTTTCCCTTTCCTTCCTTCCTTTCTTCCTTCCTCTCTCTTTCTCCTCTCTCCCTCCCTCATTTCTCTCTCTCTCTTTCTTTCCTTCCTTCTTTCCTTCTCTCTCTCTTTCTTTCTTTCTCTTTCCTTCCTCTCTTTCTCCTTTCCCTCCCTCCCTATTTCTCTTTTTTCTTTCTTTTCTTTCTTTCTCTTTTACTTCCTTCCTTCCTCCTTCCTCCCTCCCTCCCTCCCTCCCTCTTTCTCTTTTTCTTCCTTCCTTCCTTTCTCCTTCTCCCTCTTTCTTTCTTTCTTTCTCTTTCTTTCTCTTTCCTTTCTTCCTTTCTCTCTCTTTCTCCTCCCTCTCTCCCTCCCTCCCTATTTCTCTCTCTCTCTCTTTGTTTCTCTTTCTTTCTTTCTCTTTTCTTTCCTTCCTTCCTTCCTTCCTTCCTTCCTTCCTTCCTTCCTTCCTTCCTTCCTTTCTCCTCCTCCCTTTCTTTCTTTCTTTTCTTTCTCATACTTCCTTTCTCCCTCCCTCCCTTCCTTGACTCCCTCCCTCCCTCCCTCCCTCCCTTTTCTTTCTTTCTTTCTTTTTTTCTTTCTTTCTTTTTTTCTTTCCTTTCTCATCCTCCCTCCCTCCCTCCTGTCTTCCTTCCTTCCTTGACTTCTTTCCTCCCTCTCTCTCCCTTCTTTCTTTCTTTCTTTCTTTCTTTCTTTCTTTCTTTCTTTCTTTCTTTCTTTCTTTCTTTCTTTCTCTTTTTCTTTCCTTTCTCATCCTCCCTCCCTCCCTCCCTGTCTTCCTTCCTTCCTTGACTTCTTTCCTCCCTCTCTCTCCCTCCTTCTTTCTTTCTTTCTTTCTTTCTTTCTTTCTTTCTTTCTTTCTTTCTTTCTTTCTTTCTTTCTTTCTTTCTTTCTTTCTTTCTTTCTTTCTTTCTTTCTTTCTTTCTCATCCTTCCTCCCTCCTTCCCTCCCTCCCTCCCTCTCTTTCCCTTCTTTCTTCCAAGACATATGGGACTAAATACAGTGGTTAAAACCCCGACCCCAACAAGAAGCTCTCTGATGAATTTCCCTCCCTCTCTTCCCCCAAGCAGAGCAGGCCTTCCAGCCACGGGCAGGGAGGGCAATGGCTGGGAGGGAGGGAGGGAGGGAGAGTGGAGGGAGACTTAGGTATGTATGGAGTAACCTTCCGATGATTCAGAAGCAAGGATCACAAAGCCAGGGAAGCAGAGCTGGAGCCAAGCTTCTTAAGAGCAACAATCCTTCCTCTCCCTTCCTGAGAGAGAGAGACAGTGGAGATCGACCGATGCAACCGCAGGCGTTCAGAACTGAAAGGCAGAAAATATGAATGGAAACCCCCCTCTCTTCGCGGAGAAGAATGTCTCCAGGCCCAGTCATAGGGGAATGGTGGGCATGTCCATACAAAGATTTGCTGCTTCAAGTTTCACGGTGACAAGCACTGATGATGTTACCTATTTGGGTGATAAAACGTCTGTAAGGAAACATTCAAGCTCAGAGAGTACCAGGGACCTCTCATTTCAACCCTGAGCTACAAATATTCTCCTTTATTGTTTGAAGGTGATTGGGGTTGGTCTTTTCCCAAACTTAGGATCCAAAGAAAAGAAAATTGGCATTCTGTAAAAAAATAAAAATAAATCATGTATTAATTTACTTGTGCCCAGTCTTTATTATGTTTACAAATAACTCAAGGAGACAAACATACCCAGCACACCTTCCTCCTCCTATTTTCCTCACAAGTACAACCCTGTGAGGTGGGATAGGCTGAGATGAGATGGACCCAAAATCACCCAGCCAGCTTTCATGCTTAAGAAGGAACTAGAACTCACCATCTCCTGGTGATTGGCCCAAAGTCACCCAATTTCTTTCATGCCTAAGGCAGGACTAGAACTCACCATCCCCTGGGGATTGGCCAAAGTCACCCAATTGTCTTTCATGCTTAAGGAAGAACTAGAACTCACAGTCTCCTGGGGATTGGCCAAAGTCACCCATCCAGCTTTCATGCTTAAGGAGGAACTAGAACTCACCATCTCCTGGTGATTGGCCCAAAGTCACCCATTCACCTTTCATGCTTAAGGAGGAACTAGAACTCACAGTCTCCTGGAGATTGGCCCAAAGTCACCCAATTCTCTTTCATGCTTAAAGAGGAACTAGAACTCATAGTCTCCTGGGGATTGGTCAAAGTCACCATCCAGCTTTCATGCTTAAGGAGGAACTAGAACTCACCATCTCCTGGTGATTGGCCCAAAGTCACCCAATTTCTTTCATGCCTAGGGCGGGACTAGAACTCACCATCTCCTGGTGATTGGCCCAGAGTCACCCATCCAGCTTTCATGTCTAAGCAGCACTAGAACTCACAGTCTCCTGGAGATTGCCCAAAGTCACCCAATTGTCTTTCATGCTTAAGGAAGAACTAGAACTCACAATCTCCTGGGGATTGGCCAAAGTCACCCATCCAGCTTTCATGCTTAAGGAGGAACTAGAACTCACCATCTCCTGGTGATTGGCCCAAAGTCACCCATTCACCTTTCATGCTTAAGGAGGAACTAGAACTCACAGTCTCCTGGAGATTGGCCCAAAGTCACCCAATTCTCTTTCATGCTTAAAGAGGAACTAGAACTCATAGTCTCCTGGGGATTGGTCAAAGTCACCCATCCAGCTTTCATGCTTAAGGAGGAACTAGAACTCACCATCTCCTGGTGATTGGCCCAAAGTCACCCAATTTCTTTCATGCCTAGGGCGGGACTAGAACTCACCATCTCCTGGTGATTGGCCCAGAGTCACCCATCCAGCTTTCATGTCTAAGGCAGCACTAGAACTCACAGTCTCCTGGAGATTGGCCCAAAGTCACCCAATTGTCTTTCATGCTTAAGGAAGAACTAGAACTCACAATCTCCTGGGGATTGGCCAAAGTCACCCATCCAGCTTTCATGCTTAAGGAGGAACTAGAACTCACCATCTCCTGGTGATTCGCCCAAAGTCACCCAATTGTCTTTCATGCCTAAGACAGAACTAGAACTCACAGTCTCCTGGGGATTGGCCCAAAGCCACCCAGTTGTCTTTCATGTTAAGGAGGAACTAGAACTCACAGTCTCCTGGGGATTGGCCAAAGTCACCCATCCAGCTTTCATGCTTAAGGAGGAACTAGAACTCACCATTTCCTGGTGATTGGCCCAAAGTCACCCATCCATCTTTCATGCTTAAGGAGGAACTAGAACTCACCCTCTCCTGGAAGGCTAGCTCAGGACTCTAGGAATTGAAGTCATAAAAGGACCATGATTTGAACAGCATGATGGGCCATGGAGAACCACCTGGGTGGGAGGGCTGGATGAGTCCCAAGGACAAGCTCTAGCTGGGGAGTCTGTTCCTTCCAGTGTGTGTGTATGTGTGTGTGTGTGTGTGTGTGTGTGTGTGTGTGAGAGAGAGAGAGAGAGAGAGAGAGTGTGATTTCAAATCATTTTGGGAAGCCCTGAATTATTCGAATTGAAAGGTTAAACCCATCAAAGGAATATACACTCTTCCGTTCCGTTTGTTTATGGAAAGAACGGAGAGTGGGAAGACGAATAGCTCAGCAGGAAGGGCCATTTTTCAATTTATGTTCAATTTCCCAAGATTAACGCTACTTTGATGGGGGGGAAAAAGGCCCACAATGATGGCAACAACTTTTGAAATTGTCTATTTTCATTCAACTGCGGGTGGCGGAGGGCGAGCTCATGCGGTTTGCAGCACGCAGTCCAGGATGTGGGCCAGTTGAAAGGGGAGGCAAGTAGAGCTCCAAGCTTGACCACACACGCCTCTGAAACCAGGGGGAGAGAGGGTGGGTGGTGGGTGGGCTAAACCCCCCTCGTGTCCAAAAATCTAAAACGAGTGAGCACCAACTTGGTTGCTTGATTTTACCAATTCTTGTTCTTTTCCTAAGCATCGCAGGAGGAATCGAGTGTGAAGGGGCCCTTAGAGAGCATCCAATCTCCTACTCAGCGTGAGAAGCCACTAAACAGACCTTGAATCATGGTCATCGGTGCGTCTTTGGTCCTCTCAGATTTTCGTCTGGAGGAGGTTTTCTTCATTTCGAGAAAAGGAACCTTCAAAAAAACTAAGGAAGGCCAAAAACACTTCCATACCAGCAATCGACACCCAGATAAGCAGGGATTGACACCAGACAAAAAAACCAAGTGGAAAATAAGACCCTAATCAAGGAACCAGCAAGAAGAAAATTCAACTCCCACTAACACTGACAGGGCATGTCACTGTGTATATAAAGAGAGAGCAAACCCCACTTCCTTCTAACTCTGATGATGTTTAATTATTGTTTATTTATTTATTTATTGGTTCGAGTCTCTCCGGAGACTCAGGGCGGCTTACAATGCGTTAAGCAATAGCCTTCATACTTTTGTATATTTATACAAAGTCAGCTTATTGCCCCCACAATCCGGGTCCTCATTTTACCTACCTTAGAAAGGATGAAGGCTGAGTCAACCTTGAGCCTGGTGCGATTTGAACTCGCAGTAATTGCAGGCAGCTGGCAGCTAAGTGCTACTTAACAGCACTTTAGTCTGCTGCACCACCAAGGCTCCTTCAACTCATTACCCAACTGTTACCTAGTTGGGTAATGAAATGTCTACAAGAAAATCACCAAGCTCAGAGAGCACCAGGGACCACACAGTTCTCCCCCTCCCCCTCCTCTTCCTCTTCTTCTTCTTCATCCTTTCTGCAAACTACACTATCTTCTAGTTGTGATGTACTGTACTTGGCTCATGAAACATCTACAATTCTGGGAGTTGAAGGCCACCTACCTTAATTTTTGCCCAGGTTGAGAAATGCTGTTTTATACAATTCAGAAGAAGAAGCTTCTTGGATGAGAAGCGAAACATGCTTGACGAAAATCAGAAAGTCCAGTTGCCTCTTGAAAAAAAGCTCCTTTGAGACAGCCATGAACCAGAGGAAGGAATTTCCCCATCGACATGCAATTCAGAAGCACCCGATTTCCTATTTCCAGGGCTAGGAGCAAATTAGCTCACATTGAATACGATCTAATTTCTTTCTAGGGTTTTCTCGTGGACGATGTATTTTGATTTACGCTTATGTATAAATCTTATATGTATTCTCCAGTGGGCACACTTAATCAATTACAGCCGGACTCTCCAAATTCGGCAAGTTTAAGGACTTGTGGACTTCAGCTCCCAGAATTCCTCAAGCTGGCAGAGGAATTCTGGGAGTTGAAGTCCACAAGCCTTCAAGTTGCAAAGCTCGGAGAGCCCAAATCACAGTGACGTAACCAGGGGTCTGCAAAGAGCCATTTGGACCTATTTCCCACAGGAAAAGAAAACACCGGGAGCCACAAAACTTCGGTGGGTGTGGCCAACTCGACGTCACTCACTTCCACCAGTCACATGACCCTCTCCCAGCCACGCCTACCCAGCTAGTTATTAGGACAGAGAACCAGTTGTTAAAAAACACAGGGAATCACAAAACCCCTTTGATCTCTCTCCCTCCCTCCCACCCTCTCCCTCCCTCCCTTTCTCTGTATCTCTCTGTCTCTGCCCTGGCCACTTCTCCATCTCCTGCCGTCACCCTTACCTTCTCAGACCAGGCAAGGAGTGACTGGGAGGGGAGGAGAGGGGCAGGGACAGCCAGTGGTGGGATCACTTGACATGAAGCCACAGCAGGGGGCCCAAAGAGCCGCATGCAGCTCCGGAGACACAGGTTGCTGACCCTGGACGTAATAATCGAACGATAAGACTGCTACACTTAAGAAACATGGCTTCTTAATTAAACAGGACCTTTCAAAAGAATAAATGTCTATCTGTGAATAGGTTTCCTTTGGCTAACTGGAAAAAACAAAACAAAGCCATCCGGTGGACTGACACAATAATATTTATGATGACAGGCCTCGTGTTGTGCAGTTTTGCCAAGTTGCAGCAGAAACTAAACAAACCAAAATAGCAACGCAGTCGTTGTGTAGAGCAGAGTTCCAAACTTTTTCGGCTTTGTGGACTGGGTTGGGGAGAGAGAGGGAATGGTTCTGTGCAAGTGGCAGACAAGAATAGAGTAGGGTAGGGTAGGGTAGGGTAGGGTTGAGTTGAGTTGAGTTGAGTTGAGTTGAGTTGAGTTGAGTTGAGTTGGAAGGGACCTTGGAGGTCTTCTAGTCCAACCCCCTGCTTAGGCAGGAAACCCTATACCATTTCACACAAATGGTTCTCCAACCTCTTCTTAAAAACTTCCAGTGTTGGAGCATTCACAACATCTGCAGGCAAGTTGTTCCACTGATTCATTGTTCTCACTGTCAGGAAATTTCTCCTTAGTTCTAGGTTGAATCCCTCTTTAACAAGCTTCCATCTACTGCATCTTGTCCTGCGTTCAGGGGCTTTGGAGAATAGCTTGACTCCCTCTTCTTTGGGGCAACCCCTGAGATATTGGAAGACTGCTATCATGTCTCCCCTAGTCCTTCTCTTCATCAAACTAGACATTCCCAATTTCTGCAACTGTTCTCTAGTGTGGTCTTACTAGGGCTTTACAGAGTGGTATTAGTACCTCACTTGATCTTGATTGCATCCCTCTGTTAATGCAATTTAGGATTGCATTGGCTTTTTTGGCTGCCTCTACACTCCTGGTCTTTCTTTTCATTAAACTAGACATACCCAGTTCCTGCAACCGTTCTTCGTATGTTTTAGCTTTTAGTCCCCTAATCCTCTTCGTTGCTCTTCCCTGCACTCTTTCTAGAGTCTCCACATCTTTTTTACATCGTGGCGAGCAAACGAACACAAGCGCGTATCTCCGTTTTCACAAGAGGCAAGCACACGGGCCTGCCGCTTGTGCAAATAGAGAATGCGCGCACACCCTCACCTGCTGTTCACACAAGTGTGGATGTGTTGATGCACGGCCTTCCCTGCCATTTCCATGACCCAGTTCCGAACAGGTCAAGGCCTGGAGATGGGCCATGGCTCGGCGGGTTGTGGACCCCTGATGTAGACAGCCAGAGACATAGCCTTTAGGGTAATAACCATTGTTAGGAAATGGTTATTTGTCTAACTAGTTGGTCAAGAAATATATAAACCAACAATGTATGTTTGCAGTCAGAAAGCTATTATATTGCTTTAAGACTGCATTGCATCATCCTGTATCCTGATTGGCTAAGCTCTGTAGCCAATGTACTTAAGGGAAGTCAGGATCATGGCTTGTGTGGATACTACACCATTTTACCTGCTTATTTGCAGTAACTCTCTACCTGATCTCTCTGCATGATCACTGTTTGATCATAGCTACATGTTGCTTTCTACTATTTATTGAATGTTTTGATATTGAACTTCTTCCTGTTTTGAAACTCAAGAAGAACTCTTTTATTGTGTATGACTACAACTGGTAAGAAGACTTTGTACTTGAAATATCCCTGGATTGATCTTTTAACTCTCGTCTTATCTGTGTATGATTTGGATTGTTTTTGGATTTTGCTTTACTTTTTCTAAAAGTAAAAGACTACAACAATTCAGTGTGTTTGTATGTTGATTGTGATTGTTCACAACCACTCCCAGTCGCTTTTCATGCGTTTACTCAAAGGGTATGCTCAATAACCTACAACATCGGTTATGAGCCAAGAGTATCCTTAACAACCATCACACTACAAATGGATCATCGAACGAAGCACCCAGAATTCTCACTTTGAGCTACAAGTAAGCCTCGACTCACAACCACAATTGAGCCCAACATTTCTGTTGCTAAATGAGACACTTCTCAAGTTAGTCATCTTGAATAGTCGTTAAATGAAGTAGTTCAATGAATCTGGATTCCCCCTTTGCTCGTCCGAATGCTCGAAAAGGGGATCACACGACCGCAGGACATTGCAATTGTCATAAATATGAGTCAGTCTGAATTTGGATCACGTGGGGCTACGGGGCTTGCAGTGACAGTCGTAAGTGTGAAAAACGGTCCCTAAATGAATGGTTGTAAATTGAGAACGATCTATATTACTGCAAACTCACCTGGATTAGAAAATGATTTATGGTGCTTTATACTTGTGCAACCTTGTGAGTGGTGCAGTGCTACTTATATTTACTACAGGTTCGCAACAAAAGCATGTGGAGGTAGGTGGAACCTCCCACTGCTTTTACTACCGGGTCGCAAGAACTGGACAGAACTGGGAGCAACCCACCACTGGTGCAATGGCCTAGAGGTGCAGCCCTCACCTTACAATCAGGAGCCTGTGAGTTCGATCCTAGGTAAAAGCAGACATTTCTCTCTCTGGACACACTGAGAATACATCCGCTGAACAAAACTCCGCACTGGCGACAGGAAAGACATCCGGCCAGAAAAAACACTTCACTAGCTCCATTCAGTTGCCCAGACTCCACCCTGCGAGGGATTATGGGGTCATTAAAAGAAGAAGATGATGATATTTGTGCTACCTTGTATAGTAAGCCTAAATTTGGTCTTTGGGGCCAAAGTCTTTAATATATTTTAAATGATTCTTTTAATGTTTGTATTATATGTATTTTTATCTTTTGGCTGTTCACCGCCCTGAGTCCTTTGGGAGTAGGGCGGTATCTAAATTTAATAATAAATAAATAAATAAATAATAAAATACATTTTCTCCGCCACATTCAGTTGTATATTGCTCAGACACTGACCCCCGAATTTTAAAATGAACCAACCGTCTTCGATCTCCCGAATGCATCGGAAATCCAGTCCTCACTTTGCGTGCTGAAAATCGCCAGTTTTTTAAAAAAAATTGCACCACCTCACCGCAATGCACAAAAAAAAAAAAAAAAAAAAAAGGCATACGAACATGAGCCAACGAGGTTAAAATCCTGACCAAAAATGCACAGGCTTGTAGGACAAAGGCTCAGCAAAAGGTTACATTTGCAAATTGCGTGGTGGTGCATATATTTGGGGGGGTGGGGGTGGGTGGGAATGTCGGTGCGGATTTAATTTGAAATTTGCATTGACGTTAAGAGGGATCCCCGCCTCTGGATGTAAGTAAACCTATTAGTTTCGGGGGGGGGGGAAGGAAAGCGGGGAAAAGAAAGAAGAAAAAGAAAGAAAACCATATTTGTCCAGATGCTAAGGACAAACAATGGAAGGAGGGCCGGGGGAGGTTTCCACAGAATTGAATATTATGGCTAGATCGCCATCCTTTCACTTGTGTTATGCAAGGAAATAGCGTGTTACAGACTTCCTGTGTTCTCCCAAGAAATAATCCAGTTAGCTTCCAGTATTTGGCTTAATGAGGCGATTGATGGCATTATATAACTTAAAATGTCTTTTCCGAATATTTTCTGCTGTCAAGTAGCCAGTTTGGTCTAGGGGTTAAAGCATTGGGCTAGAAAACGAGACACGGTGAGTTCTAATCCTGCCTTAGGCACAAAAGCTGGCTGGGTGACTTTGGGCCAATCATCAGGGAGTTGGTGAGTTCTAGTCCTGCCTTTAGCATTAAAACCAGCTGGGTGACTTTGGGCTAATTACCAGGAGACAGGGAGTTCTAGTCCCATCTTAAATCAGGAAAGAGAGCTGGATGGGTGGCTTTGGGTCAATCACCAGGAGATGGTGAGTTCTAGTCCTGCCTTAGGCATGAAAGCTGGATGGGTGACTTTGGGCTAATTACCAGGTGACAATGAGTTCTAGTCCTGCCATAGGCATGAAAGCTGATTTGATGACTTTGGGCCAATCTCCAGGAAACAGTGAGTTCTAGTCTCATTTTAGGCATGAAAACTGACTGGGTGACTTTGGGCCAATCTCTAGGAGATGGTGAGTTCTAGTCCTGCCTTAGGATGATAACTGACTGGGTGACTTTGGGCCAATCTCCAGGAGATGGCGAGTTCTAGTCCTGCCTTAGCATGGGGTGCTTAACTCACGGGGTGACTGTGCTTAACTCACGGGGTGACTTTGGGCCAATCACCAGGAGATGGTGAGCTCTAGTCCTGCCTTAGGCACGAAAGCTGGATGGGTGACTTTGGGCTAATTACTAGGTGACAATGAGTTCTAGTCCTGCCATAGGCATGAAAGCTGATTTGATGACTGTGGGCCAATCTCCAGGAGACAGTGAGTTCTAGTCCCATTTTAGGTATGAAAACTAACTGGGCGACTTTGGGCCAATTTCCAGGAGATGGCAAGTTCTAGTCCCGCCTTAACATGGGGTGCTTAACTCACGGGGTGACTGTGCTTAACTCACGGGGTGACTTTGGGCCAATCACCAGGAGATGGTGAGTTCTAGTCCTGCCTTAGGCACGAAAGCTGGATGGGTGACTTTGGGCTAATTACTAGGTGACAATGAGTTCTAGTCCTGCCATAGGCATGAAAGCTGATTTGATGACTGTGGGCCAATCTCTAGGAGACAGTGAGTTCTAGTCTCATTTTAGGCATGAAAACTGACTGGGCGACTTTGGGCCAATCTCCAGGAGGTGGCGAGTTCTAGTCCCGCCTTAGCATGATAACTCATGGGGTGACTTTGGGCCAATCACCAGGAGATGGTGAGTTCTAGTTCCACCTTAAGCATGAAAGCTGGATGGGTGACTTTGAGCCAATCAGCAGGAGTCTGTGAGTTATAGTCCTGCCTAAGTCCTGTTGCTTGTCTTCAGGCGGTTTGGAGAATAGCTTGATTCCCTCTTCTTTGTGGCAGCCCCTGAGATATTGGAAGGCTGCTATCAAGTCACCCCCTAGTCCTTCTTTTCATCAAACTAGACTTACCCAATTCCAGCCACTGTTCTTTACATATTTTAGCCTCCTCTAGTCCCCTAATCATCTTCGTTGCAATTATTTTGGAACAATTTTCAGATGATTTACGTCAGACTTGTCTGCAATTACTGTAAGTTCGAATCTCACCAGGCTCAAGGTTGACTCAGCCTTCCATCTTTTCTAAAGTAGGTAAAATGAGGACCCAGTTTGTGGGGGCAATAAGCTGACCTTGTATAAAATATACAAAAGTATGAAGGCTATTGCTTAATGCATTGTAAGCAGCCCTGAGTCTCCAGAGAAGGAAGGAAGGAAGGAAGGAAGGAAGGAAGGAAGGAAGGAAGGAAGGAAGGAAGGAAGGAAGGAAGGAAAGAAAGAAAGAAAGAAAGAAAGAAAGAAAGAAAGAAAGAAAGAAAGAAAGAACATTCAGCTGTCTGCAATTACTGTAAGTTCAAATCCCACCAGGCTTAAGGTTGACTCAGCCTTCCATCCTTTCTAAGGTAGGTCAACTGAGGACCCAGTTTGTGGGGGCAATAAGCTGACTTTGTATAAATATACAAAAGTATGAAGGCTATTGCTTAACGCATTGTAAGCCGCCCTGAGTCTCCGGAGAAGGGCAGCATAGAAATCAAATTAAAAAAAGAAGGAAGGAAGGAAGGAAGGAAGGAAGGAAGGAAGGAAGGAAGGAAGGAAGGAAGGAAGGAAGGAAAAGAAAGAAGGAAAGAAAGAAAGAAAGAAAGAAAAACATTCAGCTGCCTGCAATTACTGTAAGTTCAAATCCCACCAGGCTCAAGGTTGACTCAGCCTTCCATCCTTTCTAAAGTAGGTAAATTGAGGACCCAGTTTGTGGAGGCAATAAACTGACTTTGTATAAATATACAAAAGTATGAAGGCTATTGCTTAACGCATTGTAAGCCGCCCTGAGTCTCTGGAGAAGAGCGGCATATAAATCAATTTTTTAAAAAAAAACCTTTCTGGGTTGGTGGTCCGGAGTGGAGGGGGGGGGGAAATGGAGGAAAGAGGAGATAATTTAGTGGGAGGGGCAGGCGTGAGTGTGGGTTCAAGGACCCAGAATGTTCGCAATGATGCTGACGTGAGATTGGGCGTGGCCGCCTGTGATGATGCTTACCTGAGTGTGGCCGTATGTCCATGCGCCGGCCGGCCAATCATATGGCCTGGTGGTGATTAGGCCATGGCCCAATAGTGGGGTGCAGCTCATGGGTTAGGGTGTCCCTAATTTATGGATCAATTTCAACCCGGTTGGAGAATATTTGAAATAGGGTACAGTTAATCCTTGACTTACAACCATTCATCTAACTGTTGTAACCACTCAAAATTACAGTGGTACTAGAAAATGTGACTTACAATGGTCCTCGCAGTTATGACCATCACAGCATGCCCAGAATCAGAAGTTCAGAATTTAGGGCACCTGGCAACGGTCACATACTTATGATAGTTGCAGAGGTCATGGGGTCATGTTTTGTGACCCGGGTTTCCACCAGAGGCAAAGTCATGCTTAATGACCCCATGGCTCAGAGGCTGTGATTCGCTTAGCAACGGTGGCAAAAAAAAGGTCGTAAAATTGGCCACGGCTCACTGAAGAACGGCCTTGCTTAGCAACGGGGAATTTTGATCTCTCAATTGTAGGCGTAAATCGAAGACTGACTGCCAAAAGCTTTCTGGGAACCCGTGTCAAGTTTTCCAGTCGTCCACAGCTCCGTTCTGGACCGCTAATCTTGTAGGGATGGATAAATAGATGTGTTTTTTTTTTTTTTTAAGAGAGAGAATTGGAGGGAGCTGCTCTGAGATGAAGTCAGGGGAAATGGGCTGTATGCGACAGGCAACCGTTTAGCTCATCTTGAAACATAAGGAAATGTTCGGAAAGGAATTTGACGTTGGAGGACACAAGGGCCAAACACGGAGAAGGAATGTAGAAAGAGGATCAAATTTTCTGATGTCACCAAAGGAACAGTCCTGTCTGGTGTCATGGTAGCAATCAGATGAAATCTGGCAGATCTAGTTTGAGGTAATAGTTTAGGTGCTGGCCTAGAAACCAGGAGATTTTTCTAGGTGAATTTTAGTCTCGTCTTAGGCACAAAAGCTGGCTGGGTGTCTTTGTAAAATGGGGCAAAATTTAGTTCGGGCCAATCACCAGGAGAGTGGGAGTTCTAGTCCCACTTTAGGCATGAAAATTGGCTGGGTGACTTTGGGCCAATCCCCAGGAGACGAGGAGTTCTGGACCTGCTTTAGGCCTATGAAAGTTGGCTGGGTAACATTGCACCCGTTACTTTTTCTCCACCCACCTCACAGGGCTGTTGTTTTGGGGAAAAATAGAAGGAGGAAGGTGTATTACAGGTATGTTTGTGAAGTTATTTATCAAAGCAATAATGGTAAATTAAAAATACAAATAAATAAATAATAAATAAGTACATAATCTAATAAATGATGGCTGGCTGGCTGGCTGGATAGATGGATAGATGGATAGATAGATAAATAGATGGACAGATGGATGGATGGAGATAGATGATGGATGGAGATAGAGTAGATAGATAGATAGATATAGATGAATGGATGGAGATAGATAGATGATGGGTGGATATAGAGATAGATAGATAGATAGATAGATAGATAGATAGATAGATAGATAGATAGATAGATAGATAGATAGATAGACAGAGAGATAGATAGATAGATAGATAGATAGATAGATAGATAGATAGATAGATAGATAGATAGATAGATGGATGGATGGATGGATGGATGGATGGATGGATGGATGGATGGATGATGGATGTAGATAGATAGATAGTGATGGATGTAGATAGAGATAGATAGATAGATAGATAGATAGATAGATAGATAGATAGATAGATAGATAGATAGATGGATGAATGGATGATGGATGGATGGAGATAGATGATGGATGGAGATAGATAGATAGAAAGATAGATGGATGGATGGATGATGGATAGATAGATGATGGATGTAGATAGAGATAGAGATAGATAGATAGATAGATACCGTATTTTCCGGCATATAAGACGACTGGGCGTATAAGACGACCCTCCTCAGAGCCATTTAAGGCTCATCAGAGCCTTTCGGGCTGGTCTGCCTGGTTACAGGAGAATGAGACCCGGCGTATAAGACGACCCCCGACTTTTGAGAAGATTTTTGCGTGTTAGAAAGTAGTCTTATACACAGGAAAATACAGTAGATAGATAGATAGATAGATGGATAGAGATCTAATAAACCATTAAATAATCCCACAAAGAAATCTAACTACCTAATTGATAAATACAGTAGATGATTAAATACATACATACATACATACATACATACATACATACATACATACACATGTATGACATGCATGCATACATAAGCAGGCAGGCAGGCAGACAATTAACCCAATAAATAAGCAACCGAATAAGGAAACAAAGAAACGGAACAATGAATTCCAAGAGTCGCTTCGCAGGCAGTGAGTAACCCTAACCTTTCCCACAGCCCCCCGAGTCTCCACGCCGCTCGGCCGGCTGTGCGACCGAGGACGACCCCACCCCACCCAGCCCAGCGACCCCGACTCGTTCTTCTTGCGCTGATTCCTTTTGCCTTCGCTCCGGATCGCGGATCTGCGCCGGTTTGGTCTTCCCCGGGGGTGGGGTGGGGTGGGAGGTGGTGGTCTTGGGGGCCAGGAGGGGAGGGGAGGGGAGGGGAGTGGACACGGAGGGCCGGGACTGGCCGGCAGGGACACGGTTAACTCCGTGACTCCACCCCAGCAATTCGGCCGGGGCTTCCCTCGAAACCTGGTTGCCGAGCCATGGCAGGAGTTCAGCCCAGGCACAAGGCAGCCTGGCGGGGTCCCGGAGGAGGCGAAGCGGCCGCCTGCCCTGGGCGGGGGGCGCCTGTGCCCAGTTGGCAAGGGCGCCCGGGGTCTCCCGCCGCAGGTGAGCAGCAGAAGAGTCGGACCAGCTGACCACCCCTTCAGAGGAGGCTGTTGCTGCTAAGGGGGTCTTTTCCCCACCCATCCCAACCGGGCTTCTGGGGGGGTCCACGAAGAGAAGAGCCCCCTTTACTCTCCGCCCTGGGTGCCCGCTTGGTGCCCACCCACCGCGCGCGGCCATCGGCTGCTGGAGATGCTGTGAACGTGGCTTTCCTTGTCTTTTTGCCCCCTCACTCCCTTTGGAAACTCCCACGGGAAGAGTTGCTTCGCCCACGCGCCCCCTCCCCATCCCTGCGCTGGGAGCGGGCAGGAAGAACTGTGCCCCCCCCCTCCACCCGCACCCCGCGCCCTGGAGGATTCGAGGCTTCCCTTGCTCCGTTTGATGCCAGGCCAGATGCGGCGGGTGCTTTGGCTGGTGCTGTTCCTCGCCAACTCTAAGGAAATGCTCGCCCAAGCCAGAAAGAAGAAACCAGGTGAGGAGGGGGCCCGGCCCACGCGTGGGCTTGGGACTGGGTGGGTGGATGGGTGGGGGGGTTTCCGCCTTGCCAGCTAAGAAGTTGCGGAGCAGGATTTGAATCGGAGCCCTCCTCCCCCAGGCTGAAGCAAGGACCTCTGTAGGTTTGTGTTGCCCCCTAAAAAAGGAGGATTGGCATCGGGGTCCCGGGAGAAAGAAGTTGAGGGGGGGGGGGGCGCTGAACCGAGCAGGAATTCTTATGGATTCACCTTGCTAGCTAAGAGGCTTTGGATCAGAATTCGCATCAGGGTCCCCAGCAGGGGACGAAAGGAGAGGCTGTAGTCTCTGGATTCGCATTGCCAGCTAAGAGACCTTGGAGCAGGATTTGAATCTTGGTCCTGGGGGAAGAAGGGGTGGGTGAGGCTGAACCAAGCAGGAACTCTCTGGGTTCCCCCTTGCCAGCTAAGAGACCTCGGAGCAGGATTTGAATCTTGGTCCTGGGGGAAGAAGGGGTGGGTGAGGCTGAACCAAGCAGGAACTCTCTGAGTTCCCCCTTGCCAGCTAAGAGACCTCGGAGCAGGATTCGCATCTGGACCCAAGGGGTGACGTAAGGCTGAAGCAAGTAGTGCCTCTTCACTCCTCTCCCCGGCTTTCTTTGGCCTCTTTCGAACCCAGGTGGTCTTTGCGCTTTCGATGGGCACCCCGGTTGCCTACAATTCCCCCCCCCACTCCCTAAACTTGGTTTAATCTTGGTTAGCTTTTCTTGTGGGTTAGCGTATTGTTAGGCCTTGGGGCGGTGGAAGGTTTTGTGTGTGTTGTGTAAGCGTAGCTGTTGTTCTGAAGCGGTGTTTCTTAATCTTGGCAACTTTAAAAAATACTTTTCTATAAAAACAACAACAATTTTTTTTTTTTAGAACAATGAAAATAACTCTGTGAGGTGAGTTGGGCCGAAAGAGAAGGATTGGCCCAAAGTCACCCAAGCTGCATTCATGGCTAAGGCGGGACTAGAACTCCCTGTCTCCTGGCGATTGGCCCAAAGTTACCCAAGCTGCATTCATGGCTAAGGCGGGACTAGAACTCCCTGTCTCCTGGCGATTGGCCCAAAGTCACCTAGTTGGCTTTCATGCCTAAGGCGGGACTAGAACTCACCGTCTCCTGGCGATTGGCCCAAAGTCACCCAAGCTGCATTCATGGCTAAGGCGGGACTAGAACTCCCTGTCTCCTGGCGATTGGCCCAAAGTTACCCAAGCTGCATTCATGGCTAAGGCGGGACTAGAACTCCCTGTCTCCTGGCGATTGGCCCAAAGTCACCTAGTTGGCTTTCATGCCTAAGGCGGGACTAGAACTCACCGTCTCCTGGCGATTGGCCCAAAGTCACCCAAGCTGCATTCATGGCTAAGGCGGGACTAGAACTCCCTGTCTCCTGGTGATTGGCCCAAAGTTACCCAATCTGCTTTCATGGTTAAGGTGAGACTAGAACTCCCCATCTCCTGGCGATTGGCCCAAAGTCACCCACATAGCTTTCATGCTAAAGCAGGACTAGAACTCCCTGTCTCCTGGGGATTGGCCCAAAGTCACCCAATCTGCATTCATGGCCAAGGTGGGACTAGAACTCCCTGTTTCCAGACGTGGCCCAAAGTCACCCAGTCTCTACTTTAATGGTTAATTCAGGACTAGAACTCATCATCTCCTCCATTCTATCCTGGTGCCTTTACCAGTAGACCAAATTTAACAATTTAAGATGAGGGCACTTCAACTCCCAGAATTCCCCTGCCAGCTATCCCATCCTATGTTGGCTGGGGAATTCTGGGAGTTGAAGTCCACACATCTTAAAGTTGCCACATTTGGAAAAAAAAAAGTATTTTAGCATGAATTGTTTTTGGTGATTTTTCAGGGTTCTGAGGTTGATCAAAATCTGTTGGAAAAGTATATTTGGTGCCTGGTTGTAGATTAGACCCAATAGATAAAGATAAATAAATAGATAAATATCATCGTTCTTCCACATTGCATCCGATTCTGGTCACGATAATACCAAGAAAAAATTTAGACTCTAGAAAGAGTGCAGAGAAGAGCAACAAAGAGGATTAGGGGGCTGGAAGCTAAAACATATCAAGAACAGTTGCAGGATTTGGGTAGGTCTTTTTTTAAAAAAATTTGATTTATATGCCGCCTTTCTCCGGAGACTCAGGGCGGCTTACAATGCGTTAAGCAATAGCCTTCATCCTTTTGTATATTTATACAAAGTCAGCTTATTGCCCCCACAAACTGGGTCCTCAATTTACCTACCTTAGAAAGGATGGAAGGCTGAGTCAACCTTGAGCCTGGTGAGATTTGAACTTACAGTAATTGCAGACAGCTGGTGTTAATCACAATGCTTTAGTCTGCTGAGCCACCAGGCCCTTAACTTAAAAGTCCCACCAACTTAAAAGTTGTAGGTGCTCCCTCACTGGAAGTTTTCAAAAAGAGGTTGGGTGGAGCCATTCGTCTGGGATTGCACAGGGTCTCCTCCTCTGTTATTCTATTATTCTTGGAATAGAATAGCATAGCATAGCATAGCATAGCATAGCATAGCATAGCATAGCATAGCATAGCATAGCATAGAATAGAATAGAATAGAATAGAATAGAATAGAATAGAATAGAATAGAATAGAATAGAATAGAGAATGGAATGGAATGGAATGGAATGGAATGGAATGGAATGGAATGGAATGGAATAGAATAGAATAGAGAATGGAATGGAATGGAATGGAATGGAATGGAATGGAATGGAATGGAATGGAATGGAATAGAATAGAATAGAGAATAGAGAATGGAATGGAATGGAATAGAATAGAATAGAATAGAATAGAATAGAATAGAATAGAATAGAATAGAATAGAATAGAATAGAATAGAATAGAATAGAATAGAATAGAATATTGGAAAGAATAGAATGGAATAGAATAGAATAGAGAATGGAATGGAATGGAATAGAATAGAATAGAATAGAATAGAATAGAATGGAATAGAATAGAATATTGGAAAGAATAGAATAGAATAGAATAGAATAGAATAGAATAGAATAGAATAGAATAGAATAGAATAGAATAGAATAGAATAGAATAGAATATTGGAAAGAATAGAATAAAATAGAATAGAATAGAATAGAATAGAATAGAATAGAATAGAATAGAATAGAATAGAATAGAATAGAATAGAATAGAATAGAATAGAATAGAGAATGGAATGGAATGGAATGGAATGGAATGGAATAGAATAGAATAGAATAGAATAGAATAGAATAGAATAGAATAGAATAGAATAGAATAGAATAGAATAGAATAGAATAGAATAGAATATTGGAAAGAATAGAATAAAATAGAATAGAATAGAGAATGGAATGGAATGGAATGGAATAGAATAGAATAGAATAGAATGGAATAGAATAGAATATTGGAAAGAATAGAATAGAATAGAATAGAATAGAATAGAATAGAATAGAATAGAATAGAATAGAATAGAATAGAATAGAATAGAATAGAATAGAATAGAATATTGGAAAGAATAGAATAAAATAGAATAGAATAGAGAATGGAATGGAATAGAATGGAATAGAATAGAATAGAATAGAATAGAATAGAATAGAATAGAATAGAATAGAATAGAATAACAGGGTTGGAAGGGACCTTGGAGGTCTTCTAGTCCAACCCCCTGCCCAGGCAGGAAACCCTAAACCCATGATGGCTAACCTATGGCAAGCATGCCACAGGTGGCACCCGTAGCCATATCAGTGGGCACGCAAGCTCAGCTCCAGCGCGCATGCGTATGCTGGCTTGTTGATTTTTGGGCTCTGGAGGCTGGAGACAGCAAAAAACTTCACTTCCTGTCCAACCGGAAGTTGGGAAATGGGCTGTTTCGGGCCTCCGGAGGGCCTCCGAGGTGGTGGGGAAGGCTGTTTTCGCCTTCCCCAGATGCATAGAGAGGATTTGCAGCCAGGTGAGAAAGAAAAATGGGCCTTATCTTTATCTTTATCTTTATCTTTATCTTTATCTTTATCTTTATCTTTATCTTTATCTTTATCTTTATCTTTATCTTTATCTTTATCTTTATCTTTATCTTTATCTTTATCTTTATCTTTATCTTTATCTTTATCTTTATCTTTTATTTGATTTATATACCGCCCTTCTCCTTTCAGACTCAGGGTGGTGAACAGCCAGAGTAAAAACATTTGTACACAAAAGTTAAAATAATTTTAAAAGTAATTGAATAAATTTGGCCCCTAATTTAAAACATTCAATTAAAATCAGTATCAAACTTTAAAATCAACATAAAATCAGGCCAGCCCAGCTAACTGAAAAAAGTAAGTTTTTAGGGCCCGACGCAAAGTCTGAAGGTCTGGGATCGTTCGTATCTCTGGAGGGAGATCGTTCCAGAGGGCTGGTGCTGCCACAGAGAAGGCTCTCCCCCTGGGGGTCGCCAGCCGACATTGTCTGGCTGACGGCACCCTGAGGAGGCCCTCTCTGTGGGAGCGAACCGGCCGGTGGGAGGCAATTGGTTGCAGAAGGCGGTCCCGTAACTACCCCAGCCCTAAGCCATGGAGCGCTTTAAAGGTGGTCACCAACACCTTGAAGCCCACCCAGAAGTCCACCGGAAGCCAATGCAGCTTGCGCAGGAGAGGTGTCACGTGGGAGCGCCCCGTCGCTCTCATAATTCCCCGCGCGGCCGCATTCTGCACCAGTTGGAGCCTCTGGGTACACCCCAAGAAACTTTTCTTAAAAGAGATTCTGAGGTCAGCTTAATGGATAAAAAGCAGCAATGGTCCAGCTCTCGTGTCCCAAACGGATGACTTCAGCCTTGCAATTAAAACTCTGATTCATCCTTGGAAAATTAGGCGGGGGGGGGGGACATCAGCCCATCAACCTTTTCCGTGACAGTGTATTCTCGCTAATTTAATTATCCTTGGATAATGAAGGGATCGGTGTTTCCATCATTCCTCCACGGATGGATGCGTCATTGTCGCCGTCGTGGGATGGATGAGGTGGGAAAGGATATTGAAAAGGTCTCCCCCCAAAAAACGAAGCACCAGATGATGTTCTCTCAGGGCTCATAACTTTAAGAGGGTACACTTTGAAGTTTCACTCAAGAGTGGAGTTTATTGGTGGTCAATTTAAGGGGGGAAAAAACCCCCAGTATATCTTTGCTCATCCCTCTCGTAGCTTGTGGAACTCGGTGCCACAAGACAATCTGACTTACTCAGCAAGGATCAGTTCGGTGCAAAGGCCACACCAGGAATCCTGCATCTAGTTTTGGTCGCCACGATGTAAAAAAGATGTGGAGACTCTAGAAAGAGTGCAGAGAAGAGCAACAAAGAGGATTAGGGGACTGGAGGCTAAAAAATATGAAGAACGGTTGCAGGAACTGGGTAGGTCTAGTTTAATGAAAAGAAGGACTAGGGGAGACATGAGAGCAATCTTCCAATATCTCAGGGGCTGCCCCAAAGAAGAGGGGGTCAAGCTCTTCCCCAAAGCCCCTGAGGACAGGACAAGAAGCAACAGGTGGAAACTCATCAAGGAGAGAAGCAACCTGGAATTTAAAAGAAATTTCCTGACAGTGAGAACAATTAATCAGTGGAACTACTTGCCTCCAGAAGTTGTAAATGCTCCAACGCTGGAAGTTTTAAAGAAGAGGTTGGACAACCATTTGTGTGAAATGATATAGGGCAGCGACAGCTAACCTTTTTGCCATGGCGTGCCAGGAGCGGTGGGAGCGCAGAGGGGATGGTGCGCGCACGTGCCCACACCCATAATTCTATGTGCCCCACCCCCATGCATGCACGCACACACAACCTGCTCCTTGCACGCGATGGCCTGGTGGGCCTGTTTCTCTCCCCCCCCCAGGCTCCAGAGCCTTTCTGGGAGACTGGGGAGGGCAAAAATGATCTTCCTCACCCCCTCAAAGGCCCTCTGGAGGCCAGAAGCGGCCCATTTGCCAACTTCCGGTGGGCCAATTTCTGGAGCCTGGGGAGAGAGAAAAAAAGGCCTCCCCCACCCCCCCACCCCCTCCTGGGCCCTCCGGAGGCAGGAAACACTGTTTCCCTATTTCTGTTGGGCCCAGAAGGCCCGAAAATCAGCTGGCCGGTGCATGCATGTGCGCCGGAGCTTAGCTCTCATGCCCACTGATATGGCTACGGGTGCCACCTGTGATACGCATGCCATAGGTTCGCCATCACAGGTATAGGGTTTCCTGCCTGAGCAGGGGGCTGGACTAGAAGACCTCCAATGTCCCTTCCAAATATTCTATTCTATTCTATTCTATTCTATTCTATTCTATTCTATTCTATTCTATTCTATTCTATTCTATTCTATTATTCTCTATTCAGTCCCTTCTCTTCTCTTCTCTTCTCTTCTCTTCTCTTCTCTTCTCTTCTCTTCTCTTCTCTTCTCTTCTCTCTTCTCTTCTCTTCTCTTTTCTTCTCTTCCAATTTCTATCCTATTCTACTCTACTCTACTCTACTCTACTCTACTCCATTCCATTCCATTCCATTCCATTCCATTCCATTCCATTCCATTCAATCTTCTCTTCTCTTCTCTTCTCTTCTCTTCTCTTCTCTTCTCTTCTCTTCTCTTCTCTTCTCTTCTCTTCTCTTCTCTTCTCTTCTCTTCCCTTCCCTTCCCTTCCCTTCCCTTCCCTTCCCTTCCCTTCCATTTCTATTCTATATTCCATTCTATTCCATATTCCATTCCACTCCTGTTCCATTCCATTCCACTCCATTCAACACCACTCCACTCCTCTCCTTTCCATTCCATTTCATATTCCATATTCCATATTCCATTCCATTCCACTCCATTCCATTCCACTCCATTCCATTCCATTCCATTCCATTCCATTCCATTCCATTCCACTCCACTACTTTCCCTTCCCTTCCCTTCCATTCTATTGATAAAATATGAAATGAGATAAGGAGGCAATATAACCTTTACTGCTAGATTTCTGTGTGCACAATGGCACACAGTAAAATCAAATTTCAATGCCCGCTTTCAAAAACAGTTTATATACATACATATCTTATATACGTACATACCCCCCCAAACACACACACACACACACACACACACACAGAGAGAGAGAGAGAGAGAGAGAGAGAGAGAGAGAGAGAGAGAGAGACTCTTTTATTCTGTTATTCTGCATTGATGAAAATTGGGCTTATCCCATCCTGGGGTGTCCTGTTTTTCGGTCTGCAGTGACAGCCTCCATATCTTTTCCATGAAAGGCTGATATTGTCTCTCATCTTCTTGAAATGTTGGGTGCCAGGTTTTCTTTGGCCTTCCTCTTGTTCTCCGACCATCCGGAGAAATTTGTACGATCGGCGTCTTCCAACACAGCACGGTCTCCGAAGGCGTCTTCCTACCTCGCATCAAGACCCTGTCACCGACGAAATTCTACAAAGAAGTCATTCTCGAAGACGCTCCCTGGCAGTGACAGAAGAAAGAATGTGCTTGGCTCATCGTGTGAGCATCGTCCAGCGAAGGTGGCAACCGGAGGGTTGGAGAAAAAGAGGAAGGGCAAAATGGGCAAACAGCAAAAAAAAGGACAAAGAGATTCAGTTTGGTTTTTATTTTTTATTTTATTTGGCTTATATGCCGCCCTATCTCCAATGGACTCAGGGCGGCTCACAATAATAAAATTCACACAGCCATAATACAAAGTTAAAATCTGATCAGAAATTAAAATTTAAAACCCTTAAAACCCCATCAGTCCAGGCCGGGGAACTTGAATAACCAAGTTTTTAATTCGCGGCGGAAGGTGCGAAGATCAGGAGCCAACTGGAGCTCCAAGTGGAGCTGATTCCAGAGGGAGGGCGCGCCCACAGAGAAGGCTCTACCCCTGGGGGCCGCCAGCCGACACTGTCTAGCCAACGGTACTCTGAGCAGGTCCTCTCTATGGGCGCGGACCCGGCGATTGGGTGTCGTTGCTTGCTGTAGGTAGCCCACCAAATATCCTGGGCCTAAGCCATGTAGGACTTTATAGGTCATCACCAGCACCTTGAATCTCACCCGGAGGGCAACCGGCAACCAATGCAAGTCGCACAGGAGAGGTGTAACATGGGAGTATCGGGATTCTCCCATCACAACCCGCGCGGCTGCATTTTCCATCAGCTGAAGCCCCCGAGTGACCCTCAAGGGCAGCCCCATGTAGAGAGCATTAAAGTAGTCAATACGTGAGGTGACTAGCGTATGAGTAACTGTGCGTAGGGCATCTCGGTCCAAGTAGGGACACAACTGGTGCACCAGACAGATCTGGGCGTATGCCCCCCTTACAGTTTAGTGCCGTGATGGTGAACCTATGGGACATGTGCCACAAGTGTCCTCTCTGTGGGCACACGAGCTGCCGCCCCACCTCAGCTCTTCCATGCATGCATGCGTGCCTCCCACCAGCCAGCTGGTTTTTGGGTCTCTGCCATGTATGCGGGGAGTGGGGCACATGTGGGAGGTGCGCGCACATGTGCAGGGTAGTGTTGGGTCACACATACATGTGCGGGGAGGGTGGGGGTCACACGCACAAGCATGGTCACACGCACATGGGATGGGGCACATGTGGGGGGGGTCACGTGGGCATACGCGGGGCATATGCAGAGGGTTGTGCGGGCATGCGAGGGGGGGTACGGGGTGGTGGTGTCGCGCATGCATTGCATTATGGATGGACATGTGCACATGTGTGCGCTTTCGGCACTCAGTGCCGAAAAGGTTAACCATCACTGGTCTATTGGTTAAGGCACCTGGCTAGCAACCAGGAGATGGTGAGTTCTAGTCCCATCTTAGGCCTGAAAGCCGGCTGGGTAACTTTGGGCCAATCACCTGGAGATGGTGAGTTCTAGTTCTGCCTTAGGCATGAAGGCCACCTGGATGATTTTGGGTGAATCCCTAGGAGACAGTGAGTTCTAGTCTTGCCTTATGTCTATTAAATTTGGGGGAAAAAACCCATTTTTGATGGATCAATTTTAATTCCAAATCTATAGAAGATAATATTTGTAGGGTTGAACTGGGGGGGTCCTTGGTGGTCTCTGAGCTTGGTGGTTGTTTCCAGATGTTTCATGGCCTAACTAGGTAATGTAGGCATTTGTTGTGGTCCCTACCAGCAGCCTGTAGAGCTGGCAACAGAGTCGGACAGTGAGGAGGCTGGGGAGGGACATGGGCCAGTCCTGGAGTCTGGGGAAGGCCCGGATGAGGGCTCTGCGTCGGAGGCAGAGATGGGGCCAGGACCATCTGGGAGTGATGCGTGGACTCCGAAGCCTCCAGAATTGGACAGCAGAGAGGCAGAGGAACAGGAGGAGCCTGTTCCTAGTGCGCTCATGCACAGAGCTGCCAGAAGGGACAAACAGTTAAAACAAAAGGGACAACTCGGGAGTAAGGCCTGGAGATGATTTGCTCTCCCATAAGGCTTAAAAGAGGAGCAAAAGGCATGTGGGCCCTTTGCAGGAAAGCAACGTTGCTAACTCTGTTCCCAGTCGGTATCTATGTTTGATTCTAGACTCCGTGTGCCTTTGCCAAGTAGGTCTCCGCCAATGTGTCAAGGGAGATAAAGGTGGGTGATTATCCCGAAGGACTTCTCCCGAAGGACTTTTGGCAACTAATTGGGACTCAGCTGTGAATGAACGTAACTCACAGCTGTTGCAATAAAAGAGGATTTTGGGGATTACTCGTGTGTTTTAGTGACTCAGGAAGCCTAGGTCACAACATCAATACTAGAAGGGAGTGGGGTTTGCAGACTGAAGGAGGAGGAGAAGTAGAGGAGGAGGAAGAGGAGGAGGAAGAAAAGGAGGAGGACTTTGTGGTCCTTGGGGTTTTCTGAGCTTGATTGTTATTTTGCAGACATTACATTACCCAACTAAGCAACATCATCAGTACTAGAAGGGAATGGAGTTTGCTCTCTTTTTATATACACTTTGTCAGTATTGGTGGGAGTATTCTTGCTGATTCCTTGAGTAAGCTGTTGTGTCAAAAATTTCAAATCTGCTTATACCAATATTTATTTATTTATTTATTTCGTCAAGCACGTATTTTATGACAGATACAAGCGTAAACATAATTATAAATACATGAAAAGGATACAAATAAAAGAAAATATTAAGACAGGGACAGTAGGTACGCTGGTCTCTTAGGAATGGGGTGAAGTCTACAGTAGACAGTCTACAGTTAAAGTTTTGGGGATATAGCACTCTTAATGAGTTGTAAGAATTATCAGATATGGTTGCTAGCAGGAGGAAAAGTTTGTGAACTTCTGGTGAGATCTCATGGTGAATTAGATGTCTCTGAAGGAGCAGAGACATGGTGAGATTGGCGAGGAGATGGCATTTTATCGGCCAGCTAAGTCTCTACGGGAAAAGGAGTGATCATGAGATTGCCCACATATATTCCGGACAGCTGCTCTTTGTGTATAGACCGCAGGAATTGAAGTTTTTATGGTTAACTTGTGAATTGAGTTGCTGGGAGTCATAGCATAATGTAGCGTTTACGGACGTGATGTTCACGTCTCACCTCTCAATCTCTTTTGGAAATTGCTTTTTTAATGCTTTTCAGCTCTTAAAACCCATTGAATTCCCAGGTTTTCCTGCACGGAGTGAGTTTCTATCAATCCTTAGTAAAAGACGTTTTAAAAACAACTTGAAGGACTATTATGGAATAGATAGCAGAAGGTGATTAGAGCTTTCATTTTGGAAAGTTGCAAATGACTAAGGGTTTATTTAGGTAGATGGGAAATTAGATTTTGGAATTAAGGATCCTCCCCATGGGAAATGTTTTTGTTTTGAATTCTTAAAAAACACAATCGGGTGGGACTTTGAACACAAGAGGGAGCCCAAAGAAACTAAAGATTAAGATTAAAGAAGGGAAAAAACCCACCTATATTTGTCTTATTGATGTAGAATGGAGCAAAATATCGTAAGGTTGGATATACTGAAG
This sequence comes from Coluber constrictor foxii, assembly GCA_038048745.1. Lineage (NCBI taxonomy): Eukaryota > Metazoa > Chordata > Lepidosauria > Squamata > Colubridae > Coluber > Coluber constrictor. The sequence goes on from JAWJVD010000174.1 coordinate 30,308, forward strand.
GATATTTTTGAAGAACGGACTCGGAAATTAAGAGTTTTAAGAGTTTCTGCCTCTATAGTCAGGGTGTGTTTAGAAGATTTTGTGAAACATGCGCAGTGCACACCAAACACGCGCTAAATGCATGCATGCGCAATTAGGAAGGTAAGTAGAACAGCGGAGGGGGATCAGCTGTGCTGCGTGATTTAGCTTCGCTAGAAAGCCTGTGCAGTACACGCCAAAAGGAGGCTTGGGAAGGTAAGTAGAACAGCAAAGGGGGGAATCAGCTGTGCTGCGTGGTTTAGCTTTGCTAGAAAACCTGCGCAGTACATGCCAAAAGGAGGCTTCAGAAGGTAAGTAGAACAGCGAGGGGGGATCAGCTGTGCTGCGCGGTTTAGCTTTGCTAGAAAGCAGGAACCGCGCGGCACAGCTGATCATCGGAAACATCAGTCTGGAGAGACCGGTAGCTTTTTAAACTTATTTATTTATTTATTAGTTCGATTTATATGCTGTCCTTCTCCGGAGACTCAGGGCGGCTTACAGTGCATTAAGCAATAGCCTTCATACTTTTGTATATACCTGCTTAGTAGGACTTTCGCCCTCCCCCTCCCCCCCCAAGCGGTGTTCTATTTTATACAAAGTCAGCTTATTGCCCCCACAAACCGGGTCCTCATTTTACCTACCTCGGAAGGATGGAAGGCTGAGTCAACCTTGCGCCTGGTGAGAATTGAACTCTCAGTAATTGCAGGCAGCTGGCAGCTAAGTGCTACTTTAACAGCAGTTTAGTCTGCTGCGCCACCAAGGCTCTTTTTAAACTACCAGTATCTTTTTTTTACCAGCAGTTTGCACAAACTGGTAGTTTTTATCACTACCGGAATCGGAGCGAACCAGTCGCATTTCACCCCTGAAACAGGAACAAGTTTACTTGAGAAGACTGATCTGCAAGCGGGTTAACGTTGACAGGCTGCAAGAATGATACAGAAAAAGCTGGTACACTGGACATTAAAATAAAACAACTACTGTCATAATAATCGAAGGGCTAGTGTCAGCCTTCCGAGTAATGCAGCCAAAGAAATCCGAATTCCAAGGCAGTTAGGCCCTTTAAAGAACATGTTTATTGGATGCATCGTATCGGCACGGCTAGTGGAAAAACCAACTCTGAAGTTTCCCGCCTTGATAGCATAATTAAAAGAGTAACTGTTTCTGTTGCTTCTGCTACTTTCGCTTTCCCCCAAACATCCCTCCCTTCCACCCACTCTCCCCAGAGTTTATGGCAGGCTGTCCCTGCATGGTAGGGAAGCACAATATAGTAGCTAAGGACGTGGAGTAGGTGCTGTTAAAGGCAAAAATGGTAGAATTTAATTCATGTGTTTAATTTATTTTTCTTCTGCAATGGGTTCTTAACCGTTTTGTGTCAGGGACCTCTGTGACAGTACAGGTAGTACTCCTCGACTTACAACCGTTCGTTAAGTGACTATTCAAAGTTACGACGGCACTGGCAAAAAAGTGACTTATGACCATTGTAGCAATCCCCACGGTCACATGTTCAAAATTGGGACACTTGGCAACTGGCATGGACTTATGACTGTTGCAGTGTCTCGGGGAACATGTGATCCCCTTCTGCGACCTTCTGAGAAGGAAAATCAATGGGGAAGCCAGAGCCATTTAACAATTGTGTTACTGTTCTGGCCCCGTGCCCAGAAATAACCTCCCCTCAGACAATCAGAGTCTAATGAACTGGCAGGCAACCAAGTAAGCTGATAACAAAGGTCGGCAGCAATCCGCAGCTGCTTGCCAACGTCTTTATTAATAGGTCAGTCACATACACACCACCAAAGCTGAGACGCAGGCCCGATTCAAAACCGGGATCCATGAATCTTTGTTTTGTTCGTCACAAAGATACGTCTGCAGTCCCTCTCTTATATAGTCTGGGAGGCGTGGTCCACCAGCTAATCACGACCATGCCTTTTCCTCTGCTGGGCTCTCCTGTCTCTCCGACGCTGGCGAGGATCCAACCAAAACTCACTCCCCTCATCAATGTCCTCCTGTGGCTGCGGGGACGAGCTTGGCTCTGGGCCTATCTCCTGCCCTTCGGTGTCCTCCGGAGGCATTGCCAGAGAGGAGAATCCTGGAGAAGGAGGCCTTGCCAACTCCTCTCCCTCACTCACAGAGTCCTCCCCTGCTGATGACGCAGGCTCAGGCAACGGAGCCACAACACTTACCAACTTAACTACTTCACTGATTCACTTAACAAATGTGGGAAGGAAGGTCGTAAAATGGGGCAAAATTTAGTTTGGGCCAATTACTAGGGGATGGTGAGTTCTAGTCCCACTTTAAGCATCAAAGCTGGCTTGGTGACTTTGGGTCAATCACCAGGAGATGGAGAGTTCTAGTCCCACTTTAGGCATGAAAGTTGGCTGGGTAACTTTGGGTCAATCACCAGGAGATTGTGAGTTCTAGTCCCACTTTAAGCATCAAAGCTGGCTTGGTGACTTTGGGTCAATCACCAGGAGATGGTGAGTTCTAGTCCCACTTTAGGCATCAAAGCTGGCTGGGTAGCTTTGGGTCAATCACCAGGAGATGGAGAGTTCTAGTCCCACTTTAGGCATCAAAGCTGGCTGGGTAGCTTTGGGTCAATCACCAGGAGATGGAGAGTTCTAGTCCCGCTTTAGGCATCAAAGCTGGCTGGGTAACTTTGGGCCAATCACCAGGAGATGGAGAGTTCTAGTCCCACTTTAGGCATCAAAGCTGGCTGGGTAGCTTTGGGTCAATCACCAGGAGACGGTGAGTTCTAGTCCCACTTTAGGCATCAAAGCTGGCTGGGTAGCTTTGGACCAATGACCAGGAGATGATGAGTTCTGGTCCTGTTTTAGGCATCAAAGCTGCTTGGTGACTTTGGGCCAATGACCAGGAGATGGAGAGTTCTAGTCCTGTCCTAGACATCAAAGCTGACTTAGTGACTTTGGACCCGCCTTGACCCATGGCTGGACTAGATGTCCTACAAGGTCCTTTCTTACTCTTGTTATTCTGTTAAGGTACAGTTTTCCATGCTAGGCATAAGAAGGATGCAAGCCGACAATATTTAGCACGGCCAGAAGTTGTTTTGTTGTTTTATCTACAAGCAAATTAAAAACAGAAGTCCACATGGGGCTCATTAGGAGCATATATTCTGCGGCTGTCCTCATCTTTTGATACGAAACATATTCACAGGAGTGAGTGCCATTCAGCAAAAGCCTCCTGCAACTTTAATTAAAAGCTTCCTGCGGGGTCAACATCCTGCCGTTAGATGCAACAGTGGGACTTGAAAACAAACTAGGATTCAGTTGTGTTTCATGCCGTGGCTGATTTGAAAACCATCGTTTGAAGCCGTGTTTCTCAACCTTGGAAGCTTGACGATGGGTGGACTTCAACTCCCAGAATCCCCCAGCCAGCTGCTGGCTGGGGGATTCTGGGAGTTGAAGTCCACCCATCGTCAAGCTTCCAAGATTGAGAAACACGGCTTTAAAAGTATGTTTCTCCAGCTGCCACTGTTTATGCTTGGCACGCATCCGTGCAATGTTTTGACACAGGAAGGAAACGGTGGATGTAGAATCGTGCCATCATAATGCATGCTTCGTCGTGTGATTTTTATTTATTTGACTTGTTTTATTCTGCCTTTGCTATTGTTTATTATTGTTTGGGGCGCAATGCAGGGATGAAATCTACTTACCTGCCCAACCGGAAGTGCTTGCTTCGCTCACGCATGCACAGAGGGTAAAAAAACAGGTTACTTCCTGGTTAAAACAAGCAGCCGGGCGGGGCAGAGATTCGCACCGCCATCTCTACCGATCCTCCGAACCGGTCTGAACTGGGAGCATTTCACCCCTGGCACAATGTCACTCAGCTTCTTTCATGACTAAGATAGGACTAGAACTCGCCGTCTCCTGGTGATTGGCCCAAAGTCACCCAGCTGGCTTTCATGTCTAAGGCGGGACTAGAACTCACCGTCTCCTGGTGATTGGCCCAAAGTCACCCAGATGGCTTTCATGTCTAAGGCGGGACTAGAACTCACCGTCTCCTGGTGATTGGCCCAAAGTCACCCAGATGGCTTTCATGCCTAAGGTGGGACTAGAATTCACCGTCTCCTGGTGACCGGCCCCAAGTCACCCAGCCGTTTTCAGACCTAATGTGGGACTAGAACAGGGGCGGGTTCCAAATCCCGTCGCTACCAGTTCGCTTGTGTACATGCTCGTGCATGTGCAGGTGGGCGGAGCATCCCACTGCTACCAGTTTGCCCGATCCAGTGCGAACCGGTAGCAACCCACCACTGGACTAGAACTCACCATCTCCTGGGGATTCACCCAAAGTCATCCAGGTGGCTTTCATGCCTAAGACAAAACTAGAACTCACCGTCACCTAGTGATTTGCCCATAGTCATCCAGGTGGGTTTCATGCCTAAAACAGAACTAGAACTCACCATCTCCTGGTGATTTGCCCATGGTCATCCAGGTGGGTTTCATGCCTAAGAGAGAACTAGAACTCACCATCACCTGGTGATTCACCCAAAGGCATCCAGGTGGGTTTCATGCCTAAGGAAGAGCTAGAACTCACCATCTTCTGGGGATTCACCCAAAGTCATCCAGGTGGCTTTCATGCCTAAGACAGAACTAGAACTCACCATCACCTGGTGATTCGCCCATAGTCATTCAGGTGGGTTTCATGGCTAAAACAGAACTAGAACTCACCATCACCTGGGGATTTGCCCATAGCCATCCATTTCATGCCTAAGAGGGAACTAGAACTCACCATCTCCTGGGGATTCACCCAAGGTCATCCAGTTGGGTTTCATGCCTAAGGAAGAGCTAGAACTCACCATCTCCTGGGGATTCACCCAAAGGCATCCAGGTGGGTTTCATGCCTAAAACAGAACAAGAACTCACCATCACCTGTTCTGGCCCCGTGCCCAGAAATAACCTCCCCTCAGACAACCAGAGGCTAATGAACTGGCAGGCAACAAAGTAAGATGATAACAAAGGTCGGCAGCAATCCGCAGCTGCTTGCCAACGTCTTTATTAAAAGGTCCGTCACATACACACCAAAGCTGAGACGCAGGGCCGATTCAAAACCGGGATCCATGAATCTTTGTTTTGTTCGTCACAAAGATATGGCTACAATCCCTCTCTTATATAGTCTGGGAGGCGTGGTCCACCAGCTAATCACGACCACGCCTTTTCCTCTGCTGGGCTCTCCTGTCTCTCCGACACTGGCGAGGATCCAACCAAAACTCACTCCCCTCGTCAATGTCCTGTGGCTGAGGGGACGAGCTTGGCTCTGGGTCTATCTCCTGCCCTTCGGTGTCCTCCGGAGGCATTGCCAGAGAGGAGAGTCTTGGAGAAGGAGGCCTTGCCAACTCCTCTCCCTCACTCTCAGAGTCCTCCCCTGCTGATGACGCAGGCTCAGGCAACAGAGCCACAACATCACCTGGTGATTTGCCTATAGATATCCAGGTGGGTTTCATGCCTAAGACAGAACTAGAATTCACCATCACCTGGAGATTTGCCCATAGCCATCCAGTTGGGTTTCATGCCTAAGAGAGAACTAGAACTCACCATCTCCTGGTGATTCACCCAAAGTCATCCAGGTGGGTTTCATGCCTAAGATGGGACTAGAACTCACCTTGTGGTCATAGAGTCATCTTCTTTTTAAGCAAAACCAGGATTGAGCTAGCTTCTCTCTGGATTGTAAACAGTCCAAGGCTTCGTACAATACACAACAAATGTAGCTCTCTTCCTACTTCCTCATCCTTTGCAAATGAGCTTCAGCTGTTGGCAAGGAAGAGAAAAACCGATTTTCCAGCCGAATCGAACAGGAGAGTAGGTTTTCCGGGCAGGAAACCCTAAATTCTGGACATGTGATTACGATGGACTTTATAAAGCCTTTAGTAAGGCCACACATGGAATCCTGCACCGAGTTTTGGTCGCCACATTACAAAAAAAGATGTTGAGACTTTGGAAAAAAAGGGCAGAGAAGAGCAACTAAGAGGATTAAAACATATGAAGATGGTTGCAGGAATGGTGTTTGGCTCAGTGGCTAAGACGCTGAGCTTGTCGATCAAAAGGCCAGAAGTTCAGCGGTTCAAATCCCTAGCGCTGTGTAATGGGGTGAGCTCCCGTGACTTGTCCCAGCTCCTGCCAATCTAGCAGTTCGAAAGCAGGTAAAAAAGGCAAGTAGAAAAATAGGGACCATCTTTGGTGGGAAGGGAACAGCGTTCCGTGTGCCTTTGCCATTGAGTCATGCTGGCCACATGACCATGGAGACGTCTTCGGACAGCGCTGGCTCTTCGGCTTTGAAACAGAGATGAGCACCGCCCCCTAGAGTCGGGAATGAGTAGCACAGATGTGCAAGGGGAACCTTGACTTTTAGCTTTAGCCTAGAGAAAAGAAGGACCAGGGGGGACAGGATAGCAATTGTTGGAAGAAATGTCCATCTGGGTTCAGTTCCAAATGGGGAGAAAGACCCTGGAAACATGGAGGCTGTTTGGGAAGATGGTTTAATGGTGGACAGGACCACATAGTTTGAAGTCCTGGGCAATTAAGCACATGGGGAAGAAAGAGAGAGAGAGAGAGAGAGATTTATACCCTCTTTTGGGCTTTGAACTTGCTTCCTGTTCCTGTGGCAAGGGCATGTATTCTGATTGGTTGTCAGGCTCCCATGGGGCCATGCAGGGGTAACCATGTAAGCTGTCTTGAGTCCCAGGCTTGGTTGAACCTTGCTGGGTGATGCAATCTTCCCAGGTGCCATGTGGTAAGATAAGTAGAGGGCTAATCCTATTATGTCCTGAGGGTGAAGGTTTCTTGTTTTGTAGATAAGCTGGCCCAGCCTTTTGTCCTGTAGATAGGATGGCCCAGTCTTTCTGGGGCTATTAACCAGAATAGTCCAAGGGGCTGCTTTCCAAGAGCATGTTGCTCCTTTTCTCATCCAGGGAGGTATAATATTTTGCCCTTTTAATATTTTATTAACATTTTTAATATTTCCTAGAATATTTCATTCTTCTAGGAGAAGGGTGGGTGCTACTTTTCTACACAGTCTTGCAGTGTTTGAGGGTCTGCCACAAAGGGGACGGGGGTCAATTTATTTTGATATCCCTTCGAGATCGCCTTCTACCGCATAGCTCCCAGTGACCAGTAAGATCCCACAGAGTTGGTCTCCTCCGGATCCCGTCCCCTAAACAATGCCGGCTGGTGGGCTCACAGGGAGGGCCTTCTCTGTGGCTGCCCCAGCTCTCTGGAACCAGTTACCTCCTGAGATCCGGACCATCCCCATCCTATTGGCCTTCCGAAAAACGGTGAAGACCTGGCTTTTCCAACAGGCCTGGGGCCGTTGATCTCACTGTTGAGATCTGGCGAGATCCGGCCATGAATGGTGTGAATGGGTTTTAATGTTTAATGTTTTTATATATGGTTTTTAAATGCATTGTAAGCCGCCTTGAGTCTTCGGAGAACATACAGTTGAATGAATGAATGAATGAATGAATGAATGAATGAATTTGGCAGCATACAAGTTGAATGAATGAATGAATAAATAAATAAATGTCTGCAGAGATTCTCAGTCATGCAAAGGAAAAAATGCAGACCACAGGGAGCAGGAGTGCTATCATAAGAGCCGAGGTGGCGCAGTGCTTAGAGTGCAGTACTGCAGCTACTTCAGCTGGCTGCTAGTTCAGCAGATCAGCGGATCAAATCTCACCGGCTCAAGGTTGACTCAGGCTTCCATCCTTCCGAGGTGGGTAAAATGAGGACCCAGATTGTTGGGGGCAAGATGCTATTTAGTATACTGTTGATTGTTGTAAGCCGCCCAGAGTCCTCGGAGAGTGGGCGGCATAGAAATATGATAGATAGATGATAGATAGATAGATAGATAGATAGATAGATAGATAGATAGATAGATAGATAGATAGATAGATGATAGATAGATAGATAGATAGATAGATAGATAGATAGATAGATGATAGATAGATAGATAGATACTCAGGTAACCCTGAGGACACAGATAATCCTCCAAGGCTTCAATGACCCTCTCAAAGGATGCATATGACCAGCTGTCTGCAAGGAGTATAAATCCTTCCATTCCCCACCATCCAGTCAGAGTTGAAGAAGCTTCTTGGAGGAGAAGCGAGATGTCTTCAAAAAAAAAAAAAACAACAAGAATATCTTGGAAAAAGCATCTTTGCAATGAACCAAACCATGTTCTGGAGTGAACAGTCAGGAGTTGCCTCCATTGAAAGCCAGGGAGCCCCTTTCGTAATTCATTGCTTCTTGCTAAGACCCCAGATTTGCAAATCCAGATGCCAATTGTCACAAGCCAATTCAGAAGGTTGCAAATGCCCTGTCGTGTAAGCCAGGAATGCTGCAACCATCGTAAATATTGAAGTTCTGCTTGCCAAGCAAGCATGCTCGAAGACCGGTCGTAAATCCCCCTTTTTTTCCCCAGGGCTTTTGTAAGTTCGAACGGTCATTAAACAAACAATTACAAATCAAGGACTTCCTGTAGGAGAAGGACAAGAGAAGGAGGGGATCTCTATTGAATGCAAAAGTACATTAAAAACGATGAATTTCATTTCTGCCCTGGCATTATCGTGCAGATGTTATCAGTCGTGATGGGTGCTGTCAAATTAAGGAAATATTAATATAAAGCTAATAGTATAAACGGGGAGGGGGCCTGTGGTGGGATTCAGAATTTTTTACTACCGGTTCTGTGGGTGTGGCTTATAGGCATGGCATGGCTTGGTGGGCGTGGCAGGGGAAGGATACTGCAAAATCTCCCTTCCCTCCCCACTCCGGGGGAAGGATACTGCAAAATCCCCATTTCCTCCCGATCAGGTAGGACTCAGGAGGCAGAGAATAGATGGGGGCGGGGCCAGTCAGAGATGGTATTTGCCGGTTCTCCAAACTACTCAAAATTTCCGCTACCGATTCTCCAGAACTGGTCAGAACCTGCTGAATACCACATCGCGGGGGTGGGGTGGGGTATATAAGAATAAAGGAGCCTGAGTAGCGTAGGGGGCTAATGCCTCCTACTAAAGGCAGCAATTAACATCCAGCTGCCTGTAATTCTGTGAGTTCAATCCTTGCCAGGCTCAAGGTTGACTCAGCCTTCCATCCTTTCTAAGGTGGGCAAATTGAGGACCCAGTTTGTGGGGGCAATAAGCTGACTTTGTATAAATATATACAAAAGTATGAAGGCTGTTGCTTAATGCATTGTAAGCCGCCCTGAGTCTTCGGAGAAGGGCGGCATACAAATCAAATTAAAAAAAATAAAAAAAAATAAAATAAAAGTTGAATATAAACACCTTGCCTTGTTAATTTTGGTTGTAGCCAACTTGGCTGTTTTTCCAGGCAGATAGAGAGTTAATCTGTCACATCAAAAGTCCTATAGGAGGATCTGTGAAATGGACATTTCACTGTAATGGAGGAGATTAATTCTTATTTTTATTATTTCTTTAATTTTTGTTGGTTTTTATTTATTTTTACTATTATTATTTTCTTTTATTTTTTATTAATTTTTTAATTTTCTTTTATAGTTTATTTATTTTATATTTCGGGTTTTATTTTATTTATTTATTCTGTTTTCTTTATTTTATGTTTTGCTTTTACTTTGTTTTATTATTTTTATGTCATTTTACCTTATCTTAAACCGCACCCCTCCCTCCTTCACTTTAGAGGTAAAATGCTCCCGATTTGGACCGGATTGCCCGATCCGATAGCGATGGCAGTGGGTGGTTCGGAGAACAGGTAGCAAAAATCCCTGCGCCCACCCATGCCCAGCTGATCATCAGAGGCTTTTTTTTTTAACTTTTAAAAGCATTTTTTCTACAACCTCTTCGGCCAAAGAGGTTATAAAACAAATGCTTTTAAATGGTTAAAAAAAAGCCTCTGATGATCACAGCTGAGAAGCGCGATGATCACATGCTTTTTTTTTAACTTTTAAAAGCAATGCTTTAAAAAAAAAAGATTGCATGCCACAGCTGATCATCTTCCCCATGCGCTGCACATGTGCATCTCATATTTAGTATGTGGTGCGCACTGCACATGGGTAGTACACCAATTCAGATTTCACCACTGCTTCACTTTTTACTTCACTATTTTTGTCTTCCTCTTTTTACCACCTAGCGATTTCCTGGTGGTGCCCATTCCTAGTAAAAAATCTTTTTTTTCCCCCCTTTAAATGAACATCAGCTAAAGTCAGCCAGATAGCAGAGCCTTTGACCCTGTCAATTTCTGAATTATCTCCTGCTTGGTCAATATATTAAAATAAACATAAAACAACTTATTTCTACCGAGTACCAAATTGTATACACCAAATATATAAGATGCCTCTGTCTAAAAGCTTGTCTCCTTTCTATTTTGTGCAACAGGAATTCCCCAGCAGTGATTCCCTTGGAATCTGGGATCTTAGTTCCTCCAGAGCGGTCTCATTTTCCTGCAGTTTTTGTCTCCTTCTGAGAAAAACAAGGAAATTATGGAGATGATTTGGAGGAAGGATTTTTGGAGCTGGTACAAGCACACCCCTCTCTGTTACTCATTAAGTAGCCTGAATTTTTCTGTCGTCCCTGCCAGCCAAGAAAAGTTCCCTAATGCTTTTAGGAATCCATTCATTATAACAAAGATCATTCTTAAAGCAATAGGATCCCCCCCTTTCCCCCCAGAATCTGGTCTGGCCCATTTTTTACAACTTTCCTACCACAGTTGTCATGTGAAATCCCTGCAGCTGTTAAAGTAGTAACACGAAGTGAATCCACTTTGATTTTTCTTGTCAGAAGTTCACAAAATAGCGCTATTACCGCTGTATACCAACTAAATGCTGCATCACGGTCCGTCCCATCTCTCTCTAAGCGATTTACAGAGTCAGCCTCTTAACCCCCCCCCCCAACCATCAGGGTCATTTTACCGACCTCAGAAGGATGGAAGGCTGGGTCAAACCTTGAGCTGGTGAGGACTGAATGCCTGGCAATGGACAGAGTTAGCCTGCCATACCAGAGAGAGAGAGAGAGAGAGGGAGGGAGGGAGGGAGAGAGAGAGAGAGAAATATGATATATAGACAGATAGATGATAAAGAGATGATAGATAGATAGATAGATAGATAGATAGATAGATAGATAATGATAGAGACAGAGAATGATAGAGAGTGATAGATAGATAAGATGATAGTTAGATACATACGTAGACAGACAGTTGATAGGTATACATAGCAGATAGCAGATAGCTGATACAGATAAAAGATGATAGATAGATGATAGATAGATAGATGATAGATAGATAGATAGATAGATAGATAGATAGATAGATAGATATACATAGACAGACAGACAGACAGACAATTGATAGATATACATAGCAGATAGCTGATACAAATGACAGACAGATAGATAGATAAATGGATGGATGGATGGAGATAGATAGATAAGATGATAGATATATACATAGATAGACAGGTGATTAATGGATATACATAGATGATCGATATACATAGCAGATAGCTGATACAGATGGTAGGTAGATAGGTAGGTAGGTAGGTAGGTAGGTAGATAGATAGATAGATAGATAGATAGATAGATAGATAGATAGATAGGGATATAAGATGGATGGATGGGTGATAGATGATAGATAAGACAATAGATATATACATAGACAGACAGACAATTGATAGATATACATAGCAGTTAACTGATACAAATGACAGACAAACAGATAGATAGATAGATGAATGGATGGATTGATGAATGGATGGAGATAGATAGATAAGATGATAGATATATACATAGACAGACAGACAGGTGATTGATGGATATACATAGATGATAGATATACATAGGAGATAGCTGATACAGATGGTAGGTAGGTAGGAAGGAAGGTAGGTAGGTAGATAGATAGATAGATAGGTAAGTAGGGAGGGGGAGAGAGAGAGAGAGAGAGAGAGAGAGAGATGGCTGGGGAATTTTGGGAATTGAAGTCCACATGTCTGAAAATTGCCAAAGTTGAGAAATACTGAGTTAGTTCAAATTAATGGTCATGTAAATTGCTAGTGGTTTAAATCCTGTCTTCAAGGGGAAATTTGTCACCAGTTTCTTCTCCAACTTCACAACATAGCTGCCTAAAATGGAAACTCTTGTGACACTAACAAGCATAAAATTTACGGTGCCCAGCACGGAAAATCTGGAACAATTTCTTAGCTTGGAAAAATTGTGTACAGGTCAAAAAAAAAAAAGTCCATAATTCTGAATTAAATGGGGGAACTATCGGCAAACTTTGTTTGAAGAATTAAGTGGTGTATTGTGGGGAATGTTACAAAAAAGAACAATAGAAATGCATCCTTATGTGTTGTGGCTCCGTTGCCTGAGCCGGTGTCATCGGCAGATACAGACTCTGAGAGTGAGGGGGAGGAATTGGCAAGGCCTCCCTCTCCAAGACCCTCCTCTCTGGCAATGCCTCCGGAGGACACCAAAGGGCAAGAGATAGGCCCAGAGCCAAGCACATCCACGCAGTCACTGGTGGACAGTGATGAGGGTAATGAGTCTTGGCTGGATCCTCGGCAGACCACACCCCACAGGGTATAAAAAGGGGTGAGTTAGCCTTTCAGACTCTGACGGACAAAACGAATTCCTTTGAGTCACTTTGCATCTCGGCTTCGAATTTATTCCTGGACAATTGTTGTGGTGTGTATTTCTTCTCTGTTGATAAAAGGTCTTGGCAAGCAGCTGCTGGGTTGCTGCCAAGCGTCTTATCGGACTAATTGGTTGCCTGCCAGTTTATTTAACCCCTGTCTGTCTGTCTGTGTGCGTGTGTGTGTGAGATGGGGACAGAACATTATGCAAGCAAAGAAAGCGTGGCTCCTAGAAAAAAAATGCAAACTTTATTGTTTGATTGGGTTGTATTGGTTACTATTGCTTTTAAAAAGAGAAAAAACCCCTTTGATGGAATGAATTTGATGGCAATTCTGGGAATAATAGGTCCACCTTTCTTGAAGTTCTTAAGGTCGAGAAACCTCGCTTTGGAAGGACAAAATTACAGAACAATAATAGGGTTGGAAGGAGGTCTTTGAGTCCATGGAAATTTGCACGTTATATTTTATAAGTTATAAATATAAAATACATTAATTACACTTGAGGAGCTGCCATAAAGAAGGGATCAACATATCAGAAATAGCAGACCTGCCCTTCTCTACTATGGGAATGTCAGAACAGGAAGATCAAAAGTGAAAGTAAACAGAAGAAAAGGAAAGGAAGTGGAGAAAACAGAAAGGAAAGGAGAATAGAAAGGAAAGGGGGAGGAAGGAAGGAAAGAGAAAGGAAAGGGGGGGAGGGAGGGAGGAGAAAGGAAAGGAAAGGAAAGGGAAAGGGAAAAAAGGAAAGGAAAGGAAAGGAAAAACATTAATTACAGTGAAGTCTCCATTTAACAGACTTCCTATAGGTGTGACAGAGAGCCCGTCTGAACATCTGCCTGGAATAACAGACAAGTCCGTTAAAACCAAAACAATCCAAACAAGAAATTATCCTCCCGTTCATTTGGCCTCAATTTTACAGCATCCATGGTGGCTAATATTATTTGCACAATAATGCCAAGGCACAAATGAAGTTAATAGCTTGACATCCTTTTGCATTTAACGGACGTTCAGGAATTACGGACAGGCCCTTCCCGTACTCGATAAGACCACGCTTGGAGTATTGCATCCCGTTTCAGTCACTACAATGCAAAAAAAGATGCAGAGAAGAGCAGCAAAAATGATTTGGGGGCTGGAGGCTAAAATACGCACTGAAGGTTGTGAGAATTGTGTATGTCTAGTCTGATGAAGAGAAGGACTAGGGGTGACATGACAGCAGTATATCCAGTGTTTGAGAGGCTGCCCCAAAGAAGAGGGAGTCAAGCTCTTCTCCAAAGCACCTGAGGGCAGAACAAGAAGCAATGGGTGGAAACTAATCCAGGAGAGAAGCAACTTAGAACTAAGGAGGGATTTCCTGACAGTGAGAACAATTAATCATCTGGGTGGATGTAAGGTCTGCTGTTTGAACAGAGGGTTGGACTAGAGTCATGATGGCGAACCTATGGCATGGGCAGAGCCATATCTATGGGCACGCAAGCATTGCCCTAACTCAACTCCAACGTGCATGCATTAACATTGCCCTAACTCAACTCCAGCGTGAGTGCGCGAGCCAGCCAGCTGATTTTGAGCCTTCTGGGCCCACCGGAAGTTGGAAAATAAGCTGTTTCCGGCCTCTGGAGGGCCTCCGGAGGGCTTCCGGAGGGGTGAGGGAGGCCGTTTTCACCCTCCCCAGGCTCCAAGAAAGCCTCTGGAGCCTGGGGAAGGCGAAATACGGGCCTTCTGGGCTGATTGGAAGTTGGGAAACGGACCATTTCTGGCCTCCGGAGGGCCTCGAGGTGATGGTGGTGGTGGGGGCAGCAGTTTTCACCCTCTCCAGGCTCCAAGAAAGCCTCTGGAGCCTGGGGAGGGCAAACAATCAGGCCGACTGGGCCCACTGGCAACTTTTTTGCCGTTGTGTGCCAAAAGCAGGGGGAGTGTGGGCGGGATGTGGGAGGCATTGAATTATGGGCATGGGCACGCATGCGTGTGACCCCCGCCCCCCGTGCTCCCCCACTTTTGGCACGTAAATAAATAAATAAATAGAAAACCCTTCCAACTCTCGTTATTCTGTAAAGCTGTCGCTGGAAGCTGTGCAGCACCAACCCTGATCACACAGCATTCTTCGTGATGTTGCCGCGACACTGTTCCAATGTGCGGCTTGCAGCAGATGTCCGTGGCTCATAGGCTCCAGCAGATGTGCAGCAGATGTGGTTCCCCCATCCTCCTAGAAGACCAGTTGCATGTTTTGCAACACAATAGACTTGGAAAGATTCCCGGGGCGGTTTTCTAATCCTACCCCCTGTTCAGGCAGGAAACCCCCAGACCATTTCGGACAAATAAATAGTCCCGTCACTTCTGTAAAAACCTCCAGTGATGGAGCAGCCACAACTTCTGAACTTCTGAAAACTGTTCCACGGATTAATGGTCCTCGCTGTCAGGAAATTTCTCCTTAGTTCCAGGTTGCTGTTTTTTTAAAAAAAATTGATTTATATGCCGCCCTTCTCTGGAGACTCAGGGCGGCTTACAATGTGTTAAGCAATAGCCTTCCTACTTTTGTATATTTATATTTTATACAAAGTCAGCTTATTGCCCCCAACAAACTGGGTCCCCAATTTACCCACCTTATAAAGGATGGAAGGCTGAGTCGACCTTGAGCCTGGCTGGGATTGAACTCGCAAGTAATTGCAAGCAGCTGGATGTTAAATGCTGCCTTTGTAGGAGGCATTACTCCCTTATGCTACTTAGGCTCCTCCTGCTTCTCTCCTTGATGAGTTTCCATCTGTTGCTTCGTGTCCTGCCTTCGGGGGCTTTGGAGAAGAGGTTTTTTAAAGTAGAAATTGGACAGCCACTTGTCTAAAACGGTATAAGGGGGTCTTTACCCGATTGCTGGGTGGGCATAGCCTTGGTGGGCCACACCGGCAGGGGCATTTTTACCCTTCCCGGGCTCCAGAGGTTTCCGTCTGTCGAAGTGTGAATCAGCCTCGTTCCCCCACCCCGGGGAAAACTGTAATTAATTAGAGGGGAATAGATCTTGTTTTCCATGGTGTATACTCTCAAAGAAAGAAAACCCGAAGTATATATACTAAAAAAAACATTTTTATGATGAAAGTAAAAAACCTAGCTAACTACATCTTACCGGCAGCTTATCTCACAGACGGACAAAGGAAAAAGGAAAAGTGAATCAGGAAGTTAGAAAGAAAGAATGTGGACATGCGCAGTAGCTCAGAAATCACAAGACAGTCTTATCTCTGTTGATAAAATTCTCTGGCAAGCTACCGTAATGTTCAGAATGGAAACTCAGCTGGCAAATACAAATAATGCAGTGACACCCTCGAGCCTCCTGGAGGGCAAAAATGGCCTCCCCAGGCTCCAGAGGCCCTTCCTGAACTTCCAATAGGCCCATTTTTTGCCCTCTCCAAGCTTCCACATGCACCCTGCACGTACTTGCATCCAAAATGGGTCATGTGGGGACTCCTGGGAGGGGTGGGGTGGGCAGAGCCAGCCTGGAGTGGGATTTGGGGGTTCTTTGAACTGCACAGAATCTTAGCTAGAGGTTCTCCCGAACCCCTGCAAACCAGGGGTGGGTTCTAAATTTTTTTACTACTGGTTCTGTGGGCGTGGCTTATTTTGTGGGCGTGGGTTGATGATCCTGTGACAATTCTTTAGGATTTAGCAGAGGTACTGATCTACAAGGCTTTTAACTGCTTGCAGAGCTGTACCGGTCTACTCATGTATTTTTGCAGGCACCGGTCTACTCATGTATTTTTACAGGCACTGGTCTACTCATTTATGTTTGCAGGCACCGGTCTACCCATTTATGTTTGCAGGCACTGTTCTACTCATGTATTTTTGCAGGTACTGGTCTACTCATGTATTTTTGCAGGCATCAGTCTACCCATTTATGTTTGCAGGCACTGGTCTACTCATGTATTTTTGCAGGCACCAGACTACCCATTTATGTTTGCAAGCACTGGTCTACTCATGTATTTTTGCAGGCACCAGTCTACTCATTTATTTTTGCAGGCACTGGTCTACTTATGTATTTTTGCAGGTACTGGTCTACTCATGTGTTTTTGCAGGCACCAGTCTGCTCATTTATTTTTGCAGGCACTGGTCTACTCATGTATTTTTGCAGGCACCGGTCTACCCATTTATATTTGCAGGCACTGGTCTACTCATGTATTTTTACAGGCACCGGTCTACTCATTTGTTTTCTTTTACCAGCTGTAGGGCGGCCCTTTTGATCAGCTGTAGGGCGGCCCTTTGAAGCCCCGGCAAGAGTTTAAACAGGTTTTTTCCCTCTAGCCAATAGCTGGGACTCAGGAGGCAGCAATAGATTGGGGGTGGGGCCAAATAAAAGGTAAGAATAATGTAGTGTTGGGGCAGGGGGGCAGAACCGGTTCGGTGATGTCATATCATCACCGCTACCGGCTCGGCAGAACCGGGCCAAACCAGGAGGAACCCACCACTGCTGCAAACCCTGTTATTCTCTATGTGGACACCCTACTGAATTCCACTGGTGCAATCTTGGAAAACGCCTTTAATAGTGCATCCAGTTTTAGCCATCCTATTACAAAAAAAAAAAAAGATGTTGAGATTTTGGAAAAAGTGCAAATGGAAGAAAGGGGAAAGGAGAGGAAGAAAAGGCAGGGGACAGGAGTAGGACAGAAGATGAGAAAGGGAGAAAAGAGGAGCGGAGTGGGGGAAAGGAAAGGGATGTAGGAAGAGGAAGGAGAGGAGGAGGGAGAAAGTAGGAGAGGAGAGGAGGGAGGGAAGGGAAGGGAAAGAAGAAGGAGGTTTGTTGTGAAATGAGGGAAAGGAAAGGGTAGAAGAGCAACCCCGAATGTAATACCAGGAGCCTGGTGGCGCAGTGGACTAAAGTGCTGTTAAATAGCACTTAGTTGCCAGCTGCCTGCAATTACTGCAAGTTCAAATCTCACCAGGCTCAAGGTTGACTCAGCCTTCCATCCTTCTGAGGTAGGTAAAATGAGGACCCGGATTGTGGGGGCAATAAGCTGACTTTGTATAAGCCCTACTAAGCAGGTATATACAAAAGCATGAAGGCTATTGCTTAATGCATTGTAAGCCACCCTGAGTCTCCGGAGAAGGGCGGCATGGCATATAAATCGAACCAATAAATAAATAAATAAATAAGCCTTATTTTTATACTTTTAAAAAAAAATTGATTTATATGCCACCCTTCTCCAGAGACTCAGGGCGGCTTACAATGCATTAAGCAATAGCCTTCATCCTTTTGTATATTTATATTTATACAAAGTCAGCTTATTGCCCCCACAAACTGGGTCCTCAATTTACCTACCTTAGAAAGGATGGAAGGCTGAGTCAACCTTGAGCCTGGGGAGATTCGAACGGGTGTAATTGCAGACAGCTGGGTGTTAATTATGGTGCTTTAGTCTGCAGAGCTAAACCAGGCTCCATATTTTTAAAAGAAAAATGTATATGTATGACCAATTATATATAAGAGAATGTACATTTATATTATTTGTATCAGAAATAAAAATGAAAAACGTTTTTCAAAAAAGAAAAAGAAAAAGTGCAAAGAAGAGCTACTAAGATGATGAAAGGCCTGGAGGCTAAAACATATGAAGAACAGTTGCAGGAATTGAGTATGTCTAGTTTAATGAAAAGAAGGACCAGGGGTGGCATGATAGCAGTGTTGCAATATCTCAGGGGCTGCCCCAAAGAAGAGGGAGTCAAGCTCTTCTCCAAAGCACCTGAGGACAGGACTAGAAGCAATGGGTGGAAACTAATCAAGGAGAGAAGCAACTTAGAACTAAGGAGAAATTTCCTGACAGTGAGAACAATTAATCAGTGGAACAACTGGCCTCCAGATGTTGTGAATGCTCTAACAGTTGAAGTTTTTCAGAAGATGTTGGATAACTATTTGTCTGGAGTGGTGTAGGTTTTCCTGCCTGGGCAGGGGGTTGGACTAGAAGACCTCCAAGGTCCCTTCCGGCTCTATTCCGATTGGAAAGGGGGTGGAATCCCACAGAAGCTGCAAACATGACTCAGAGAGAGCAGACCAATCCAAGAATTATTTACCCATTAGGAAACCTTGAAAGGCTGGTTTGATGCAACCCAGTAGCATTTTAAGCAATTCACCAGAATGTAAAGTTTGACTTTGCCAGGGACAACGGATTGTTGAGACATCCTTCAAGGACTGCAAAATTGACATATTTTTTTTCCTTTAACCACCCATGAGGGCAAAAGCTTCAGGCACCAAAAAGTCTTGGGCTAAATGGGCAGGGAGTGAAAGCGTTTCCTTTTCTCATTGGGTGAGGCTCCTTGTTGATCGCACGTCGGTTAAAATTTGGTTTAAATCACTCGGAGGAGGCTAATTGTGAACATGGGCTATTAGTCTTGAGCAGACAATATAATATAAAGTGGCGCCATACTACCTTATTGCTCCCCTCTCCTTTTCACACTCCCCAACCACCACCACCACCACCCCAAGTTTCCATGGGGTGGTTCTAGGAAAAGCACCCCATTATTTAATTAGGGCAATGGGTCTTGCAAGGAATTAGCTGTGGTTCGGTTTTTCTAGGAAACATTTCAAGGTTGAATTCCCACCGCAACGTAGATTGTACCCAGCTCGGGCTGTAAGGAAAGATGTTTCTTCAAAATACGGGATAGAATTCGCAAGGAAGTGGGTGGATTTCAACTCCCAGAATTCCCCAGCCTTAGCAAATGTAAGAAGTGTAGACTTCGTCTCTCAGAATTTCCCAGGCAGCTTTAGTGACCATAAGATGTGTGGACTTCAACTCCCAGAATTCCCTAGCCAGTCTTAGCAAATATAGGATACGTGGATTTCAACTCCCAGAATTCCAAAGCCTTAGCAACTATAAGGTGTTTGAACTTCAACTCCCAGAATTCCCGAGCCTTAGCAACTATAAGAAGTGTAGATTTCATCTCTCAGAATTTCCCAGGCAGCTTTAGTGACCGTAAGATGTGTGAACTTCAATTCCCAGAATTCCCCAGGCAGCCTTAGCAACTATAAAATGTGTGGACTTCAACTCCCAGAATTCCCTGGCCAGTCTTAGCAACATATGTGGACTTCAACTCCCAGAATTCCCCAGCCTTAGCCACTATAAGGTGTTTGCACTTCAACTCCCAGAATTCCCTAGCCAGCATGCT
The DNA here is from genome assembly GCA_038048745.1 of Coluber constrictor foxii. Classification (NCBI taxonomy): domain Eukaryota; kingdom Metazoa; phylum Chordata; class Lepidosauria; order Squamata; family Colubridae; genus Coluber; species Coluber constrictor. The sequence continues at coordinate 50,054 of JAWJVD010000174.1, forward strand.
GGGAAATGTAGTCCATCCATCTTCAAGTTGCCAAACTTGGAAAACATTGTTGTAAATCAGTATTTATCAACCTTGGCAATTTAAGATGGGTGGACTTCAACTCCCAGAATTCCCCAGCCTTAGGAAATATAAGAGGTGTAGACAGCTTTAGTGACCGTAAGATATGTGAACTTCAATTCCCAGAATTCCCAAGGCAGCCTTAGCAACTATGAAATGTGTGGACTTCAACTCCCAGAATTCCCTAGCCTTAGCAAATATAAGAAGTGTAGACTTCGTCTCTCAGAATTTCCCAGGCAGCTTTAGTGACCATAAAATGTGTGAACTTCAATTCCCAGAATTCCCTAGCCAGTCTTAGCAACTATAGGATATGTGGACTTCAATTCCCAGAATTCCCCAGGCAGCCTTAGCAACTATAAAATGTGTGGACTTCAACTCCCAGAATTCCCTAGCCAGTCTTAGCAAGTATAAGAAGTGTGGACTTCAACTCCCAGAATTCCCTAGCCAGCATGCCGGAAATCGAAGTCCACAGATCTTCAGGTTGCCAAACTTAAAAAACACTGTTCTAAACCAGTGTTTCTCAATCTTGGCAATTTAAGATGGGTGGACTTCAACTCCCAGAATTCCCCAGCCATACTTAGCAACTATAGGACATGGGGACTTCAACTCCCAGAATTCCCCAGGCAGCATGCTGGGAAATGCAGTCCACCCATCTTCAAGTTGCCAAACTTGGAAAACACTATTTCTAAACCAGCATTTCTCAATTTTGGCAACTTAAGACGGGTGGACTTCAACTCCCAGAATTCCCCAGCCAGACTTGAGAGTTGTAGTCCATCTGTTTTTAAAGTTGCCAACTCTTGAAACAACAAACTGATCTAAACATATTGTTTCCATTTCTTGTGTGCTGCCTCTGTGATGGGGTTTGCATCTTCGGTTGGCTGTTTTGTTCCAAAGAAATATCTCCACCCCAAATAATAATTATTATTATTTTCAACAACAACAACAACAACCAAAAACCCAGGGATTGGGCATCAAATGGAATTTTCTGCATGAGGAAATAAGGGGCCGTCTCTTAATTTGGCTCCTGATACCTGTGGCCTCTTCGCCTTAATCTCTGGGTCACAGACTTCTGACAGCTGCCAAAAATCCGTGGAAATGTGCTTTTTTATAGATTCCACATGCTGCACAGCACTTTATTTTCTTCTGCCTAATTTCTCTGCCTAAATGTTGCATCTATCAAAAACAAGACGCTTGGAAAATGTGTAATTGCTGTCATGCAAAGTTTGGGCTTCTTTCTTTCTTTCTTTCTTTCTTTTTTTTTTTTTTGCAATTTACGGGTTTTTGTTTTTTTGTCCCTAGACAACGAATGCGGCCCCGTTTTCTTTTTCCCCTATCCCTGTTTTCGGAGGGATATTACAGGTAGTCTTAAGAGCCGAGGTGGCGCAGCGGTTAGAGTGCAGTACTGCAGGCTACTTCTGCTGATTACCGGCTGCCTGCAGTTTGGCAGATCGAATCTCACCCGGCTCAAGGTTGACTCAGCCTTCTGTCCTTCTGAAGTTCGTAAGATGAGGACCCAGAGGCTGAATCTGTAAACTGCTTAGAGAGGGCTGTAAAAGCAATATGAAGCAGTATATAAGTCTAAGTGCTACTTCTTCCTTCCTTCCTTCCTTCCTTCCTTCCTTCCTTCCTTCCTTCCTTCCTTCCTTCCTTCCTTCCTTCCTTCCTTCCATCCTTCCTTCCTTCCTTCCTTCCCTCCCTCCCTCCTTCCTCCCTCCCTCCCTCCCTCCTTCCTTCCTTCCTTCCCTCCCTCCTTCCTTTCCTCCCTCCCTCCCTCCCTCCCTCCTTCCTTCCTTTCCTCCCTCCCTCCCTCCTTCCTTCCTTCCCTCCCTCCCTCCCTCCCTCCTTCCTTCCTTCCTTCCCTCCCTCCTTCCTTCCTTCCCTCCCTCCCTACCTACCTCCTTCCTTCCTTCCTTCCTTCCTTCCTTCCTTCCCTCCCTCCCTCCCTCCCTCCCTCCCTCCTTCCTTCCTTCCTTCCTTCCTTCCTTCCTTCCTTCCTTTCCTCTCCCTCCTTCCTTCCTTCCTTCCTTCCTTCCTTCCTTCCTTCCTTCCTTCCTTCCTTCCTTCCTTCCTTCCTTCCTTTCCTCCCTCCCTCCCTCCCTCCCTCCCTCCTTCCTTCCTTTCCTCCCTCCCTCCTTTCCTTCCTTCCCTCCCTCCCTCCCTCCTTCCTTACTTCCTTCTCGCCCTCCCTCCCCCCCAGTGGTTAGAATGCAGTATTACAGACTAACTCTGCCCACTGCCAGCAGTTCAATCCTGACCAACTGGCTCAAGGTAGACTCAGCTTTCCATCCTTCCGAGGTTGGTAAAATGAGGACCCAGATTGTTAGGGGCAAGAGGCTGACTCTGTAAACTGCTTAGAGAGGGCTATTAAAGTACTATGAAGCGGTATATAAGTCTAAGTACTATTGCTATTGCTAGTCTTCAATTTATGGCCATAATTGAGCCCAAAATTTAGGTTGTTAAGTGAGAAATTTGTGAAGGTGAGTTTAGTCCCACTTTACGACTTTCCTCGCCGCGTTTGCTAAGTGAATCACCGCAGCTGTAATATTAGTCGCACGGTTGTTAAGTGAATTGGGTTTCCCCATTGTCTTTGCTTGTCAGAAGGTCACAGAAAGGGATCATGTGATTCCGGAGACACTGCGACCGTCATAAATAGGAGACAGTTGCCAAGTGCTTGAATGTAAATCACATGACCATGGGGATGCTGCAACGGTCATTAAGTGTGAAAAATGGTCCTAAGTCACTTATTTTCAGGGATGTTGCAACTTCGAACGGGTCACTAAATGAAATTGTTGTAAGTTGAGGACCGCATGTATTTATATACAACTCAAGGCTAAATGATACGCAGGCAGTCCTCAACTTACAATCACAATTGTAAATAACTGTGTGCATCCATTGTAGCTACGAATGGTCGCTAAGCCACAGAAAAAAAGGGACTTACGACCGTTTTTCGCACTTAATGACTGTTGCGTCATCCCCAAGGACACATAAGGGGGCAAAGCTCACTTAAGAATTATCTCGCTTAGCGATGGAAATTTTTGGCTCAATTCTGAACAAGACCCGATGGCCTAGAGCTGGAGCTCTTGCCTCACAATCAGGAGGTTGTGAATTCGATCCTAGGTAGGGACAGATGTAGGGTCTTCCTGCTTGGCCAGGGGGTTGGACTAGATGACCTTGCAAGGTCCCTTCCAACTCTATTTAATCTGACTCTATTTAAGATGATCAAAGCAGGCCTGGATGCTAAAACCTACGATGAACGGTTGCAGGAACTGGGCCTGGCTAGTCTAGTGAAGAGAAGGACCAGGGGAGACAGGAGAGCCGTCTTCCAATATTTGAGGGGCTGCCATAGAGAGGAGGAAGGGGGGTCAAGCTATTTTCCAAAGCACCTGAAGGCCAGACAAGGAATAATGAATGGAAACTGATCAAGGAGAGATTCAACCTAGAAATAAGGAGGAATTTTTTGACAGGGAGAACAAAAACAGAAATTGTCTTTGGAAGTTGTGGGAGCTTCATCCCTGGAAGCTTTGAAGAAGAGACTGGACTGCCCTCTGTCAGAAATGGTGTGGGGTCTCCTGCTTGAGTGGGGGGTTGGACTAGATGACCTACAAGCTCCCTTCCGACTCTGTTATTCTGAAAAATTACTCTGTAAAAACCCGAAAGTTTGGAGGCCGCTTGGCCAGATGATCTCTGAGACCCCTTCTAACCCTGTCGTTCCGTTATTTTTTTCAGTGAGTGCCGCCATGTTTGAGAACTGCACGGGTTGTGTCATGTGCTCCGAAGACAACGGCTGCGTCTCCTGCCAGCAGCGCCTCTTCCTCCTCATCTGGCGGGACGGGATCCGACAGTACGGGGCCTGCGTCCACGCCTGCCCCGTGGGCTACTACGGGCAGCGAAGCATGGAAGTCAACCGATGCATGAGTAGGTAGCCAGCGCGTGGGAAAAACAGATTCTCGGAGGAGTCGCGAGCGGGTCAGCAAAATAGAACCATACCAGTTATTTATGTATTTATTTATTTATGTATTTATTTATTTATGTATTTATTTATTTATGTATTCATGTATTTATGTATTTATTTATATATTTATTTGTGTATTTATTTATATATTTATTTGTGTATTTATTTATTTATGTATTTATGTATTTATTTATTTATGTATTTATGTATGCATGTATTTATGTATTTATTTATTTATTTATTTATTTATGCATGTATTTATTTATTTATTTATTTATGTATTATTATTATTTATTTATTATTAATTTGATTTATATGCCGCCCTTCTCCGGAGACTCAGGGCGGCTTACAATGCGTTAAGCAATGCGTTAAGCATATGTATGTATGTATTTATTTATTTATGTATTTATTTATGTATTTATTTATGTATTTATTTATGTATGTATTTATTTATTTATTTATTTATTTATTTATTTATTTATTTATTTATTTATGTATTTATTTATTTATGTATTTATGTATGTATGTATGTATGTATGTATGTATGTATGTATTTATTTTTAATTTGATTTATATGCCGCCCTTCTCCGGAGTCTCAGGGCGGCTTACAATGCGTTAAGCAATAGCCTTCCTACTTTTGTATATTTATATTTATACAAAGTCAGCTTATTGCCCCCAAAAAACTGGGACCTCCTTTATTTATTTACTTACTTACTTACTTACTTACTTACTTACTTACTTATTTGTTTATTAGATTTGTATACCGCCCTTTTCCTTGCGGACTCAGGGCGGTGAACAGCCAGAAATAAAAAGCAAGCTACACAAAAGTTAAAATTTTAAAAACAACTAATATGAATTGGGCCGATAGTTAAAGCAATTCAATTTAAAATTAATATCAAAAACTCTAACAATTCTAAAAATTTTTTTACAGGGATCAG
>JAWJVD010000174.1:60000-79300 GCA_038048745.1 Coluber constrictor foxii
ACAGACAGACGGACAGACAGATGATAGACGATAGAGAGAGAGGGAGAGGGAGAGAGATGATGGATATAAAATTTCAGAAGCGATCAAGCTGGTTCTGCAAAATTCACTAAAGTTGAGCCAACTTTCATCTCCTCTCGCTCCCTGCCCTGACTATATTCTGGAGCAAACCCCCCACCCCGCCCACAAAAATCCATTGGACTGGTGTTGAAAAGAGAGTTGAAAACCAGATGTGAAGGGGGGGGGAGGTGTTTGTTCTTTTTGGCGGAGGGAGAAAATGTTTTGCTTGTGAATAGCAAACTGGCCAAAGATTTCACGCTTCAGTAAGGAAGTAGCCTGACTCCGTTTCTTCTTTCTTTGTTGCCTTGCAGAGAAGAATGAAAACATGAGGAGGAACAAGAAGGAAAGGCAGGCGAGGAGGAGGAAGAAAATAATAGATGCCTTCAAGGTCACTTAATGAGCTTCAGAGCGAGGGGGTTTGTCCTGGAGGTGGTCATCAACACCCAATGAAGTCCATCAAGGAGCTCCATCACTGGCCAAATAAAAAAAAAAATTAGGATGGTTTCTATTTTTTTCTTTCTGCCTTTCAAGGTTCCTGCTCTTCAGTTCCTGGGTTCTCCTTCGAGCTTCTCCACCACAATGGTTGATGGTGCCTCTTGACCTTCTCTCCAGCATATTGGACAATAGAAGATGGAAGATAGATCCCATGCTCCATCTTCCCAGATCGATGTCTGAAGCATCATCTCCCTACCTTTCATGATCCATCCACCTCTCCATCTCAGCACCTTTGACTTTATGAAAGCCACCACATCACCAGAGGAGGAGCCACCAAGGAACCCAAATAAAGAAGGGACTAACTCTTCCTCTTGGATCTGCTATGGAAGAGGGGGAATGATGGACCATCCAGAAGAGCTGAAGACCACACAGAGAGTCCTATCTAAAGACCCCAAGAGATGGAGCTCTGGAAGGGAACGCAAGATCTCATCTAGCTTTCTCCTGGTTCTTCCTCCACCTTCCCCTTAGAAGGGTTTTCCTGAAAACACTTTCTCAGTGTTATTCATCCTAGGGACAGAATCAATTGTCCAACAAACATGAGTTTAAGAGAAAGGAGGAACCAAACTGGGATTTAGATGTTGTCCCCATTTTTTTCTCACTCAAAAAGTTGAGATGATTGAGGTCATGGGCAACCAACCTATTACTTCTCCACGGAGAAGACAGACTATGTTTTCTTCCCAAGATAGAAGCGAAGCGAACTTGGCACCATCTCTAGAGGCAAACTACGACTTCTGAGAAGTTCAATCTAGCAGGGAAAATTTTCAGAAATGGGTTCCCTGTTGAACAAAACTGACTACTGGGGATTGGAACGGACTTATTTTAATTGACAAATTCACGGGACCATCTTAGAAAAAAAGACCCAGGATTTAATACTTCCAACAGACAGGCCTACGGTGTCCTCTGTCAGCTCCTGAAAATAAGCAGAACTTTTAATTTTCGAAGAATCTCCCAGCTTCTGACTTCAACTGGATCATCTGCCAATCCTTGTAGGCCAAACGAGTTGATCCTTTCTGCTTTCTGGACGTGCTGAGTTCCCATCGCCAGATCTTGTCCGTGTTTCCTCCAGCAAAAGTTGAAATTGGCCGCAGTGAGGATGGGACATCCTGACCCAACCTTAAAACGGAGAAGGACACGCTTGGAGCAACCAAGAATGCCATCAGCTCAAACTAACTATAACAATCACTTTTCAAGCCGTCGTAGGTTCTCGGAGGCTAAAACATATGAAGAACGGTTGCAGGAACTGGTTACGGCTAATCTAGAGAAAAGAAGGATTAGGGGAGACATGATACCAGTATTTCAGTATTTGAGGAGCTGCCCCATAGAGGAGGTGGGTCAATTTATTTTCCAAAGCAGGAGAAGAAGCAACGGATGGAAACTGATCAAGGAGAGAAGCAACCTGGAATTGTTAAGAAGGAGAAACTTCTTAACAGTGAGAGCAATCAACCCGTGGAACTGCTTGCCACCAGATGTTGTGAGTGCTCCATTACTGGAGGGTTTTCAGAAGAGATTGGACAGCCACTAGTCTGAAATGGTTGAGCAGGGGGTCAGACTAGAAGACCTCCAAGGTCCCTTCCAGCTGTGTCATTCTGTAGTTCTGTCTTTCAAGTGTACGACTTTCTCCAACCTTTTGCACGGATATATTTGTGCACTGCTTCCAATATGTTGGTGTATGAAATACCAGAACAAAAGGAAGAAAAGTTGAGGGTTTTTGTTTGTTTGTTTGTTTATCAAAGGATTCAAATATGACATTTGTGTTTAAGTTTTCAGACTCCTAATCTTTACTGCTCCAAAATCCTAAATTCATTTTTTAAACGAACCCATGGTTGTGAGGGTTGCATAGCTAATTCTTGACTCACAACCATGGGTTTACTGACCATTGGAAGTGACAACGGCAACGGAGAAAGTCTCTTACGACTGGTCCTCGCACTTATGATCACCCCGCATCCTCAGCATCACACAATCACAGTCCCTTGGCAAAACGCACGTATTATTAACGGCTGCCGTGTCACACGATCCCCATTTGTGAACTTCCCGCTGGCTTTTGACAAGAGAAGTCAACGGGAAAGCCGTGTTCAGTTAAGGACCGCACGATCTGCTTAACAACGGTGGCAGAAAAAGATTGTAAAATCCAGCATGAATGACTTAAACCGACCCACCTTACTTAGCGATGGAAATTCTGCTCCCCGTTTTGGTCGTAAGTCAAGGACTGCCCGTCTACAGTTGGAATAATGCTTGCTGGGTATAATTCTTGAAGAATTTCCTTTCAAATTATTCTCACTGAAATAATTGTACTGAAAGGGTATGTCTGCAGGTAATTTACTCCTGAGTAAACATGCACTGTAAATCTACATTTTCACCCCCCTTCAAGCTGCAGATTTCCGAGAGGTTTCCGTATTTTGGGATGAAAGAGAGAGAGACGCGTTCTTATTTCTATAAATAAATAGATTTTATATATATTATAGAGAATTTATTTCTAGAACTGCAACGTATTTAAAAAAAAATCCTTCATATCTTTTTAAAATATATATATATATATTTGGGGGGACTTTCATTAAAATGAAGTGTTGTAAATAGCCCTTGGGGTCTTAAGACTGCATCGAATCTTTTATTCTGTTTTGATTTTTAGCAGGAAAATTAGCCATTTAATTCATGGCCACAGGAAGGCGCCAAAGAGTTGACAAACACATTTTGTAATCAAATCTTGCCCTCTTTCAAATCAGCCCTTCCTGCAGATTAGATTGGGATCATCACAGAACCCATCCTCCCCAGCCAGTACAAGAACAACACCCTCCAGTGCCCCCAGCTGAATTAAAAGGTGCGAAGGCCAGGCAGGCAGGAAGAAAACGTTGTGTATTTTTGTGTGTGTGTTTGTGTGTGTGTGTGTGTACTCCGTTGGAAAGCAGGGTAACGGTTGGGTTTGTTCAGTATTCAATAAAGACATCTGTTTAAAAACCTCACGGTGTGTCTTGTGTGCGTGGCAGAGCCTCACACATCGGCCGGGTTTTTGCTTTAAGACGATCGGCCCCAGTTTGGGATGGTTGGCAGAAACGTGGAACTAAAACATGGTGACATTGTCAGTGCTAGAAGGGAGAACAAATAAGGACCCAGCTAGGTCTACTAGAAAGCAAGCAAGTTTGTAGAGCAGCAAAAACACCACAATTGTCGTCTTTCCTCCTTTTCCTCCTTCCTCCTTTTCCTCCTTCCTCCTTTTCCTCCTCTTCCTCCTCCTCCATGCCTCCTCCTCCTCCTCTATTCTGCAAACACCACTCCTTCACCAACACTGATGAAGTTACCTAGTTGGGTCATGAAATGTCTAAGGAAAAAACCCTAGAGCACCAAGTCTTCCCTCCTTCCTTCCTTCCTTCCTTCCTTCCTTCCTTCCTTCCTTCCTTCCTCCCTCCCTCCCTCTCTCCCTCTCTCCACCCTCCCTCCCTTCTTCCTTCCTTCCTTCCTCCCTCCCTCCCTCCCGTCTTCCTTCCTTCCTCCCTCCCTCCTTCCCTCCCTTCTTCCTTCCTTCCTTCCCCCCTCCTTCCTCAATTCTGCAAATACCACTCCTTTCAAACACTGATGATGTGACCTCCTCCCTCCCTCCCTCCTTTCTTCCTCCCTCTCTCCCTCCCTCCTTCTCCATTCTGCAAATACCACTCCTTTCAAACACTAATGATGTGACTTCCTCCTTCCCTCCCTCCCTCCCTCCCTCCCTCCTTCCTTCCTTCCTTCCTTAGCCCCTCCCTCCTCCTCCATTCTGTAAATACCACTCCTTTCAAACACTGATGATGTGACCTCCTCCCTCCCTCCCTCCCTCCTTCCTTCCTTCCTTCCTTCCTTCCTTCCTTCCTTCCTTCCTTCCTTCCTTCCTTCCTTCCTTCCTTCCTTCCTTCCTTCCCCCCTCCTTCCTCAATTCTGCAAATACCACTCCTTTCAAACACTGATGATGTGACCTCCTCCCTCCCTCCCTCCTTTCTTCCTCCCTCTCTCCCTCCCTCCTTCTCCATTCTGCAAATACCACTCCTTTCAAACACTAATGATGTGACCTCCTCCTTCCCTCCCTCCCTCCCTCCCTCCCTCCTTCCTTCCTTCCTTCCTTAGCCCCTCCCTCCTCCTCCATTCTGTAAATACCACTCCTTTCAAACACTGATGATGTGACCTCCTCCCTCCCTCCCTCCTTCCTTCCTTCCTTCCTTCCTTCCTTCCTTCCTTCCTTCCTTCCTTCCTTCCTTCCTTCCTTCCTTCGATCAAGCTATTCCCCAAAGCACCAGAAAGAAGGAGAAGAAGCAACAGATGGAAACTCATCAAGGAGAGAAGCAACCTGGAATTAAGGAGATCATTTCCTAACAGGGAGGACAGTTAACCAGTGGAACTACTTGCCTCTGGAAATTGTGGGCGCTCCATCACTGGAGGTTTTTAAGAAGAGACTGGACAGCCGTTCGTCTGAAATGGTCTAGGCTAGGCTCTCCTGCTTAAACAGGGGGATGGACTAGAAGACCTCCAAGGTCCCTTCCAGCTCTCTTCTGATTGAATGACCCATTTAGCTTGGCAGTATGTGGGGGAGAGTAATCTTCCCACTTCAACCTATGTCCAAAGTCAGCTTAAATCTATCAAGGTAGATTTATTGCCCAAAGGGAATATTAAAAACAACGTCAGATTCTATAGTGGTCCAAGTGTCCGTATTTAGTTTGCCCATCTCATACGGGGATTTTGTTGTGTGTGTGTGTTGCTACAACACAAAGAGACAGGACCACAGTTATGTCAGCTTTTGGGCCCATCTATCGTAATGCATGTCACATGCATGTCTAGGGTATCTCCTGCACATTCATATATGTGGAATTTGGGATCGTAGAATCACTCAGGAGCATAGAAGAGTCCAAAGACAGGTGCATGAATAAATGTCTTAAATGTATTTATTCATATAACAAAACATATTAACTATGTACAAAAGGCTGTCTTCATATTCATTATAGGATAGGGGGCACACAGCGTGTGTGGCTACCCTGATCGAAGATCATGTCTCATGGAGAACAAACGTAAAAAGCCTTAGTAAGACCATACCTAGAGTCCTGCATCCAGTTTTGGTCACCACACTACTAAGAAGAGGTTGAGACTCTAGAAAGAGTGCAGAGAAGAGCAACTAGGATGATGAGGGGACCGGAGGCTAAAATGTATGATGAACAATAGTTGCAGGAATTGGGCCTGGCTAGTCTAGTGAAGAGACGGACCAGGGGAGACAGGAGAGCATCTTCCAATATTTGAGGGGCTGCCCCAGAGAGGAGGAAGGGGGTCAAGCTATTCTCCAAAGCCCCTGAAGGCCAGACAAGGAATAATGGATGGAAACTGACCAAGGAGAGATTCAACCTAGAAATAAGGAGAACTTTTCTGACAGTGAGAACAATCAACCCATGGAATAGAAGTTGCCTTCAGAAGTTGTGGGAGCTTCATCACTGGAGGCTTTCAAGAAAAGACTGGACTGCCATCTGTCAGAAATGGTGTTGGGTCTCCTGCTTGGGCGGGAGGTTGGACTACATGACCTCCAAGGTCCCTTCCAACTCTGTTAATCTGTATCTGTAAATTCTTCTTTATTGGTTCTCCCACATTGGTTCTACGGCAGTTTTCTGCATTAGATTCAGTCTCTCAACAAGATGACATGTAAGGCTTCGAGTTTATTTAGTAATGGTTCAAAGTTAACCATGGCTTGAGTTTTGAGTTTCAAATCAAATCCGGATCTAAAGACACAGGGCATTAAAATAAACTGGTGGCCATAGCTACAGAGTCAAACAAGATATAAAAAAGACTCAGAACAACCTGGGTTTCAAAACAAGCAAGAAGAATTGGACAAAATATTAACACAGACTGATGAAAAAATGATTACTAAAACATATAATTGCCTTCTTAAATTTAAAATGGAGGAGGAAATTGTGAAAGAAGCCATGATAATTTGGGAAAAATTATAGGAAAAAAAATTATAAAATGACGATGTCAAGGAGAATATTTACAAAATGTTTTATAGATGGCATTTACCCCTGGCGAGGTTGGCTAAGATGTTTCCCATTAGACCACCAAACTGCTGGAAATGTAACCACCAACAAGGGACCTAATACCACATGTGGTGGCCATGTCCCAAAGCCAGGGAATACTGGACAAAAATCAAAAAAATGGTTGGAGGAAATTATCGAACAAAAAATTGATATGAAGCCAGAGTTATTCCTTTGGGGGTATATTAAAAGATAACATAAGCAAAGAAATTCAATACATCATGCTCCATATAATCACCGCAGCCAGAATCATATTCGCCCAAAACTGGAAGCAAGAAAACACCCTTTCAAACCCAATGATTATAAAAACAAGGTACTAGAATACGCAGAAATGGACAAATTAATGATGGAATTAAAGGGACAGAGAGGAAAAAGTGTATTACAAGACGTGGAACAGGTGGCATAATTGGCTTGAAAAGAAGTCTAAAATTAATGTATGGTGAATGTACGGGAAAGATAGTAAATGGAAAAAATGTATATTTTAGAGTGTAGTAGACAAGTGAATATTATCTATCTATATTTTATTAAAGAGCCTGGGTGGCACAGAAGACTAAGTACTGATAAGTACTGTTAAGTAAAACCAGCTGCCTGCAATTACTGCGAGTTTGAATCTCACCAGGCTCAAGGTTGACTCAGCCTTCCATCCTTTCAAGGTAGATAAAATGAGGACCCGGATTGTGGGGGCAATAAGCTGACTTTGTATAAAAAAGAACACCGCTGGGGGCGGGGCGAAAGTCCTACTAAGCAGGTATATACAAAAGTATGAAGGCTGTTGCTTAATGCATTGTAAGCCGCCCTGAGTCTCCGGAGAAGGGCAGCATATAAATCGAACTAATAAATAAATAAATAAATAAAAAATTATAAAAATAAGTAACTATGAAATAAGAATGTATACAGTATGTATAAAACAATAGGCCTGTGGATAGGTTGAAATTAAGAAAGAATTCCGATAACGCAAAGCTGTAGTAGTGTTATTGTGATTTTAAAGGTTAAAAATGTTCAATAAAAAAAATATTTTTTAAAAAAACGAAGTTACCATGGCACTGAGAAAAGTGAGTCACAACGGCTTTTCACACGTCCATCCCCCCCCATGGTCACGCGATCAAAATTGAGATGTTTGGCAATTGACTCACATTTTTGTCCCAGGGTGTCCCAGGATGTCCCGTGATCCCATTTTTCCGACCTTCTGACGAGCGAAGAAAACGGGGAAGCAAGATTCATTTAACAACCTGTTCCTAACTCAACAAACGCAGTGACCGCGACTAACAACAGCGGCAAGGAAGGTGTTAGGGAATGGCTATTGCCTAACTGGTTGGATTGGCAATATATATAAACCATCAATGCAAGTTTGCAGTCAAAATGTAATGTATAGCTTTAAGACTATAATGCTATATTGCATCATACTGTATTCTGATTGGCTAGCTCTGTAACCAACGTACGTAAGAGGAAGCATGAATCATGGCTTGTTTTTCTTATTACAGTATTATTGCTACCTCTGCTCCTCTCTGCCTGTTCTCTCTGCTTGATCATGGCTACTTGTTTTCTACTGTTTTACTGATTGTTTTACTGCTGTTCCTGTTTGCAACTCCAAAAAGAACTCTTTTATTGCATATGACTACAACCACTGGTAAGAAGACTTTGTTCTTGGAATATCCCTGGAATTGACAATTTAACTATCTTTATCTGCGTATGACCTGGATTGTTTATTGGACTTTGCTTTGCTTTTTCCTAAAAGTAAAAGCCTATCACAACTCGGTGTGTCTGTATTGACGGTGCTTAGTCACAATCACTCTCAGCCGTTTCTCAGGTGCAGAACCTTGCTACTCGAGGGTTACTCTGCGCCTATTCCTTAACACAAGGTGGTCAAATGGGGCAGAACTCGTTTAACAACTGTCTTGCTCAGCAATAGAAATGTGGGGCTCCATTGGGGTCATAAGTTGAGGACTAGCTACATTTTACTCATCTCTCCAGGAGATGGCAGCGCACTCAAACCATGAAAAAAAAAATCAGGTTATCGATCTCCTTTTGGGATCTTCTGACCAGCAAAGGAAGCCAGATTCCCCTTAGCAATCGTGTCTCTCATCAGATTTTAACAGAGAGAAAAGTGCCCCCCCCCACACACACACAAACACACACACACACGCCTGCAGCAGTCTCTGGCTGGGGGTAGTCCAGCAAAACACTGTTAGCACAACGGCTTCAAGGTGTTATGGAATGAAGTCACCAAGCAACATTCCTGGGTCAGTCAGAGAGAGAGGTTTTATTTGCGCAAAGACTCAAGCTAGGTTTGCCAATCTTAGCTTGGAGTAAAGTCCCCATAACTTGTACGACACATTATATACTTTTCTAAACAAAGGATTCTGCCGACATACATTTGTTATTTTGACATTTCTTAATTATTAAAGTTTTACATCGTTCTGGCCAAACAATCATAATTCTTCTGTAACTGGCTAAAGTACAAATTCTTCTTTTGATGGATTAATTCCCAACCAGATGGGTATCCTCGACCTAACCACCTCTAGCTATATGTCTTTAGGATTGTTCCTTTCTTCTAACAAGTTAGGGGGCCTCATAGAGTGTTAGAGGAGATTATGCTGGCCTTGTATTCTCTCCAGCTGGAGATATTTCTTGCGTTCAGAATATAGTTGCTTTTAGAATATCTTTTAGAATATAGTGACTATAAAGTTATCCAGTGGCCATCCAAACGCTCCCACTTTAAAGGCAACAACAGTTCATATTGTTTTCAACAGTTGAAAAATATGAAATGAACCATGGCCTCTTCATACAAAGAAAACATATATAAAACGTTATACCGGTGGCATCTCCCCACTGCGAAACTAGCTAAAATGTTTCCCGGGACATCTTCCTGCTGTTGGAAATGCGGTTACAGTAATGGAATTTATTTTCACCAATGGTGAAACCTGCTCGCAGGCGGTTAAATATTGGGGAAAAAAATACGGCAATGGGTTTTGGAAATTACACAGATTAATTTGGAATTAAGGCCCGGGTTTTTCCTGTTGGGGGCAAAACCTTTGAATGTTAAATCAGATATATGGTTCTTGTGGATTCCCATTATTCCTGCAGCAAGATTAGTGTATGCGCAGGAGTGGAAAAATCAATACTTACCAATGGATTTGAAAATAATATATAAAATTAATGAGTGTGGGGAATCAGATAGATTAACTAGATTGATCAATGGTAAAAAAGATTCAGAATTTTATAACAGTTGGAAATTATGGTACGATTGGGTCCAGAAAAGGTGGGATGGAATAGATATTTATTTTATTTATTTTATTTATTTGTTTAGATTTGTATACCGCCCTTCTCCTTGCGGACTCAGGGCGGTGAACAGCCAAATAAAAGACAGTACACAAAAGTTAAAAATTTCTTAAAAAGCATATAACTTTGGCTAAAAAATAAAACCATTAAATATTTAAAATACCCAACCCTATAATACAAATCTTAAAAATTCAGCGGGGTCAGGCTAGACCAGATATATGATGATGTATATATATGATGCAAGTATCTATGTATAAAGGAATGACTTTATATTTATGGACAATGTAATCACATTATACCATGGTGGCAGGATTGTATTTTTCATTTGGGTATTGGTGCATAGAATATATTAATAAATTGTAAAAAAAAAAAAAAAAAGGCAAGAACTCCCGCAAGGCAAAGGGACAAGGCAATGAGGATGTTGTGTCCCCGACCCCCCCCCACTCCCCCCCCACACACAAACAGGTGTTCTGGAGTTAATGAGCAAACCAGCTGGCAAAAACCCAGTGGCTGCCAGCCAAGAGTTTATTAAGTACAGGGAAGGGAGATAACGACTCTCCACTTCTGGCACATCAAAGGTAAACACTCAATATTTACAGTTCAGTCCTTGAAACAATAGTCCAGTGATACAGAATGCCGTGGAAGCCTTCAGTTTTGTTCGTCACAAGGCTTTGACTGGCCACCACGCTCCCTTATATATCCTGTGGGGTGTGGTCCAGTGACTCAGCTAAACCCTGGCACGCCTTGCCTTCTGTTGGGCACGTTTCTCCCTGCGTCGCTGTTGAGGATCCAGCCAGCACTTATCTCCCCCATCGCTGTCCACCTGTGGCTGCGGGGACGTGCTTGGCTCTGGGCCTATCTCTTGCCCTTCGGTGTCCTCCAGGGGCATTGCCAGAGAGGAGGGTCCTGGAGAGGGAGGTCTTGCCAATTGCTCCCTTTCACTCTCGGAGTCCTCTCCCGACGATGACACAGGCTCAGGCAACGGAGCCACAACAGAGTCCATGAAACAAAGGAGCAAGCATCAAGAAGTCCAGTGAATTCCTGGTGTCGGCAACAGCACATGAAACTCCACAAATTCAGCCCTTGTTCCCTTACAAGCGCCCTCCCCACAGCGTCTCCTTAAATCTCAGTCCCTGGGTGTGCCTTGTGAAGAGGGACGGGGCACTCTCCTCCTAAGTAGTCGGGTCAGCCTGCGCTGTTCTCGCCTTCTCTCCACTCTCCGTGCTCAGGGATCAGGAGGGGGCGATCCTTGCTCGTCGCCTGAGCTCTGTCGCTCCTCATCTCCACCGCCTGCCCTCTCTTCCCCGCTCTCTCGGTCATCCTGCTCCCGTTCTTCCTTCCTAGCAAGCCGGCCCAGGCCCGCGGGACCTGGGGATGCCTTGTTCTGCTCCTCCCTGCATTCCTCCGGAGCCAACAAGGCCGCCCCCTCGACCTCCATCAGCCCAGCTCCGGCTCGTCCTCCTCCAACGGGGCCATGACACTGAGCAGCAAAAATGTCGGGCTCCATGGTGGTCGTAAGTTCGAGGACTGCCTGTGTTACCAGTCATCTCTCTCTCTCTCTCTCTCTCTCTCCAGGAGATGGCAGTGCAATCCAACCATGGGGGGGTGGGGGGAGAAGAATTTTAATTTTGGATATCTCGCTTTTTCTTTTGTAGATCCTCAGAAGGAGGAAGTGAGAAGGCTGAAGGTTGAGGTCGAACACGGAGCCTTGGCAACCCGCCTCTGTCCATATTTCCACCCAGCCCAGAGGTGAAATGTCTTGGGAAGGATGGGGTCACCCCTTGATCCGGCTGGGATCAGCCTCCTGGGCCTTCCGAAAAGGCTACGGGAAAAAATAAACAGACATTTTCAAAAACAGTAACCCCGGGTTGCCTTTTTATCCCCGGGGAGGGGGGAGGGGGGGCAGCCTGAAGGCATTTTGCCATCCCTTTCCTTAGAGTAACAGAATAAGAGAGTTGGAAGAGACCTTGTAGGTCACCTAGTCCAACCCCGTCCCCCCACCCCCCACCCAAGCAGGAGACCCTACACCATTTCTGACAGTCCAGGGCTCAGTTGTACAGAAGAATAGAATAGAATAGAATAGAATAGAATAGAATAGAATAGAATAGAATAGAATAGAATAGAATAGAATAGAAATAGAAATAGAAATAGAAATAGAAATAGAAATAGAAATAGAAATAGAATAGAGAATAGAGAATAGAGAATAGAGAAAATAGAGAATAGAGAATAAAATGGAATGGAATGGAATGGGATAGGATAGGATAGGATAGGATAGGATAGGATAGGATAGGATAGGATAGGATAGGATAGGATAGGATAGGATAGGATAGAAATAGAAATAGAAATAGAAATAGAAATATTCTCCAAAGTAGAATAGAATAGAATAGAATGAATAGAATAGAATAGAATAGAATAGAATAGAATAGAATAGAATAGAATAGAATAGAATAGAATAGAATAGAATAGAATATGGAATGGAATGGAATAGAATAGAATAGAATATGGAATGGAATGGAATGGAATGGAATGGAATGGAATGGAATGGAATAGAATAGAATAGAATAGAATAGAATAGAATAGAATAGAATAGAAAATATGGAATGGAATGGAATGGAATGGAATGGAATGGAATGGAATAGAATAGAATAGAATAGAATAGAATAGAATAGAATAGAATAGAATAGAATAGAATAGAATAGAATAGAATAGAATAGAATAGAATAGAAAATATGGAATGGAATGGAATGGAATGGAATAGAATAGAATAGAATAGAATAGAATAGAATAGAATAGAATAGAATAGAATAGAATAGAATAGAATAGAATAGAATAGAATAGAAAATATGGAATGGAATGGAATGGAATGGAATAGAATAGAATAGAATAGAATAGAATAGAATAGAATAGAATAGAATAGAATAGAATAGAATAGAATAGAATAGAATAGAAAATACGGAATGGAATGGAATGGAATGGAATGGAATGGAATGGAATAGAATAGAATAGAATAGAATAGAATAGAATAGAATAGAATAGAATAGAATAGAATAGAATAGAATAGAATAGAATAGAAAATATGGAATGGAATGGAATGGAATGGAATAGAATGGAATAGAATAGAATAGAATAGAATAGAATAGAATAGAATAGAATAGAATAGAATAGAATAGAATAGAATAGAAAATACGGAATGGAATGGAATGGAATAGAATAGAATAGAATAGAATAGAATAGAATAGAATAGAATAGAATAGAATAGAATAGAATAGAATAGAATAGAATAGAATAGAAAATACGGAATGGAATGGAATGGAATGGAATGGAATGGAATGGAATGGAATGGAATGGAATAGAATAGAATAGAATAGAATAGAATAGAATAGAATAGAATAGAATAGAATAGAAAATATGGAATGGAATGGAATGGAATGGAAGCTGGAAGGGACCTTGGAGGTCTTCTAGTCCAGCCCCCAGCTCACGCAGGAGAACCTACACCATTCCAGACAAGTGACAGTCCAGTCTCCTTTTAAAAACCGCTCACGGTTTCTGGTGGCAAGCTGTCCCACTGATTAATTGTCCTTGCTGTTAGGAAATTCCTCTTTGGTTTTAAGTTGCTTCTCTCCTTGATTAGTTTCCATCCATTGTTTCTTGTCCTGCCTTCAGGGGCTTTGGAGAATAGATTGAATTTGACCCCCATCCCCACTTCTTTGTGGCAGCCCCTCAAATATTGGAAGGCTGCCATCATGTCTCTCCCCCCCCCCCCTTAGTCCTTCTTTTCATTAGACTAGAATGTCCAGTTCCTGCAACCGTTCTTCCTATGTTTTAGCCTCCGGTCCCTTTTAATCCTCTTCCTTGCTCTTCTCTGAACTTTTCCCATCTTTTTCATCATATGGGGATCAAAATGGGTTGCAGCCTTCCAGGTGTGGTCTTGCATTTTGGAGACCGTTCAAATTATCACGGAGTGGGGGTATTTCTCATAAACACATTTACACGTACAGTCATTTATCCATCATTTTTCGTTCATCTCATCTTTTAACTTTCATTTTTCATTTTTATTCTTTCGGAGCTGCTCTTTTAACCTTTACCTTTTCTTTTCTTTTTCTTCTCCTCCCCTTCTTCTTCCTTCCTCTTTCTCCTCCTACTGTCTTCGTTCTTCCTCTCTTTCTCTTTCCTACTTCCGCTTCCTTCCCCCACTCCTCTCTTCTCTTTCCCCTCCCTTTTCTTCCTCTCCTTTTCCCTTTCTTTTTTTCTCCTCTCCTCCCCTCTCCAGTAGGAGAGGCATGTTGTGGGTCACGCTGAGGTCTTCTGACCTTTCCTAAAAATAGGGAGATGACTCCTAGAGCAGGGGTCTCCAACCTTGGCAGCTTTAAGACTTGTGGACTTCGACTCCCAGAATTCCTCATCCAGTTTTCCTGGCTTTTAGGATTCTAGGAGTCAAAGTCCACAAGTCTTAAAGCTGCCAAGGTTGGAGACCCCTGTTCCGGAGACATTCGAATGATCTCCAGGACAGATCAGCCCCTCCCTACCCACCCACCCCCAGCCTGGTGTCTCTGCTCTCATGCTCCTGTTGTGTTGTGATTGGCAACTGATTGCGAGTACAGGGACCTCTTCCCCTCTCTGGCATGCCCTGGAGAGCAAACTGGCACTGTGAACTCAGAAGGAGATTAATCATGTGCTGGATTTGTTGGGCAGGCTTGGGGGCTGGAAAGTGGGGGGGGGGAGGGGGCGAGGGGAGAGAGAGAGAGAGAGAGAGAGAAAGAGGCAGATGCCAAACTCGGGAGTGATTTAAACATTGCAGGGTTCCCAGGGAAAGTGCCCGACTAGAAAAGGCATGTAAACACGGTTGATGGATAAAGATCTGAATTCCTAGGTAACAGTCAAATTTTGTAACTGTCCTTTCCTGTCCTTCCCTCCCTCCTTTCTCCTATCCTCTCTTTATCTTTCCTTCCTATCTTCCTTTCCTTTCCTTTTCCCCCTTTCCTTTCTTTCCTTTCATTTTCCTTATTTCCTTTCCTTTCCTTTCCTTTCCTTTCCTTTCCTTTCCTTTCCTCCTTGATAAGTTTCCACCCATTGCTTCTTGTCCTGCCTTAAGTGCTTTGGAGAATAGCTTGATTCCCCCTTCTTTGTGGCAGCCCCTCAGATATTGAAACACTGCTATCATGTCACCCCTAGTCCTTCTTTTCATTAAACTAAACATACCCAATTCCTGCAACCGTTCTTCATATGTTTTAGCCTCCAGTCCCTTAATCATCTTTCCTGCTCTTTTCTGCACTCTTTCTAGAGTCTCAACATCTTTTTTTTTTATATTGTGGGGACCAAAGCTGGATGCAATATTCCAAGTGTGGCCTTACCAAGGCATTGTAAAGTTTTAATAACACTTCACGTGATCTTGGTTCTATCCCTCTACTGATGCAGGCTAGGATTGCATTGGCTTTTTTGGCAGCTGCAGCACACGGCTGGCTCATATTTTAGTGATTGTCCACTAGGACATCTCTTGCCAACATTACTTTAAACAATGTGATAGCAACAGTGATTCTTACCCTCTGTTAAGGATTGTAGTCAGGTAACACAGTCAGCTTGGCTGGGTGTTAACTATGTGTGTGAATTTAGTCTATTTGTTGTTTTATGGTTCTGTGTCTTGGGTGAATCCAGAAAATGAGTAACCTGATGAATGCCAATGTATTCTTGGTCTTGCATAAAGGTTGATGCATGCTCATTATTATGTTGGGTTTTCCTTAAACATATATATAAATTCTTCAGTCTGTTTTCATGATGGGTAAAATGGGGTGTGGGTGGGGGGGAGGGTTGCTCTGATTTTGGGTGGCACCAAAATCAACTCAACCTGATGCAGCTTAGCTCACTCAACTCAATGCAACTCAGCTCAAAGCAGCTCAGCTCAGCTCAGCTCAAGTGAACTCCACTCAATACAGTGCAACTCAACACAATTCAAGTTATTCATCTCAACTCAATACAAAGCAAACCGACTCAACTCACTCAACTCAACTCAACACAACTCAACACAACTCAACTCAACTCAACTCAACTCAACTCAACTCAACTCAACTCAACTCAACTCAACTCAACTCAACTCAACTCAACTCAACTCAACTCAATGCAACTCAGCTCAACTCAACACAACCCATCCCATCCCATCCCATCCCATCCCATCCCATCCCATCCCATCCCATCCCATCCCAACCCATCCCATCCCATCCCATCCCAACCCAACCCAACCCAACCCAATCCAATCCAATCCAATCCAAACCAATCCAATCCAATGCAATGCAATCCAATCCAATCCAATCCAATCCAATCCAATCCAATCCAATCCAATCCAATCCAATCCAATCCAACTCATATCATGCCTCTATATCTCTGCATATAAAAGACTTTTAAAGAAATAAATGTATGTCTTGGGGGCTTTCTGAAGATGTAAAAATAACCCCTAGCTTGCAGTCCTGGAGTTGCTGATCAGATTGCAGTTGACTCTTCCCCCTTCTTTTGTCTACCAGTTCCAAACAGACTCTGAAAACATTTTAAATGTGCCCTTAGGAAAACAGCCCCGTTCCCCCTTCCTTCTCACGTGGGGGAGCCTGGCAGCCTTTAAGCCTTTCCCAAAATAGCAACTTTCTAGCAACACTCTGCCCGGCTCCTGGCCAAATGGGCCCTAAATCATAACTCTGGCTTTTCGACTCAGTTTTCATTCCAGAGGAGAAGACAAGAGGGGAACTAATAATGCCAGGTAGCCAGATCAGCATGGGAAGGAGAGGAGGGGGGAAAAGAATTAAATGTGATGAATTTTCTTTAGTTGACAAGAAGATCTCCCTTGGCTTTTGGGTGATGCTTTTGCCCAAACAAAGGAAACACTTCCTGAGCTCTTCCTGTTGTTGCTCTGAAGCCAGCAAGCAGCTGGTATCGATCAGGAAAACCCCCCAGCCGAAGCAAACAGCATCGCCTTCCTTTGCATCCTAGGGAGGAAGTTGGCTGCCTGGAAGCTGGGATTTCCAGGAAACTCTGGCTAAGAATGACTGGGGAGGTGGACATTTAGGTGACACAGGAAAAGCCCTTCCTGGAATCCCTTCCTTCGCCTTTTAACAAATATTACAGAACTAGCTGGATACCCGTGCTCCACTACAAAACTACTGTATGTGATCGGGCTTGATAAATCAACACTTACAGCTTAATGAGTAGTTACGATCGGCCTCTCCTCTCCCCTTTTCTCCCTCAGCCTTGCCCCACAAAAGCCTCCCCCATCCTATCCCCCTTCTCTCCCTCAGCCTTGCCCCACAGAAGCCTCCCCTCCCCTATCCTCTGCTTGCTGCTGTGAAAGTAAAACTGAAACTGAAACTCCTCTCCTCTGCTTGTGTTTTTTGCATTTGGAACAGATTTCTTTTCAGGTGGGGAGGGGGGAGTAGAACTCCTTAGCATCAGAGGGATGTTTGGAAAGTGAAACAGTATTTGCTGTGTGAGCAAGGAGGAGACAGGAAGGAGCCTGGCCTAGCTCAGCTGTTCTGTAGTAAAGCCGCTTGCTGTTGTGAAAGTAAAACTGAAACTCCTCTCCTCTGCTTGTGTTTTGCATTTGGAACAGATTTCTTTTCAGATAGGGTGGGGGAGTAGAACTCTTTAGCAACAGAGCATGTTAATAATAATACAGGAAATACTAATGCTCTGATGGTCATTTTGAAAAATCCTTTCTTAGTGAGCACCTAGAAGCCAAGAGGAACATACGTGGCAAATTTCACATTTATAAGCTTCACGGTTCTGGAGATTTTGTGATTACGGCCTGAGTGGTCTTCACGTTTATATACTGTATATAAATAAAAGAATTGGAAGGGACCTTGGAGGTCTTCGAGTCCAACCCCGTGCTCAACAGGAGACCCTATACCACTGATGGCGAACCTTTTTGGCACCAAGTGCCCAAACCAGAACGTGCGTGCTTGCCTTCACACCGGAGCACCAGAAACCCAAAGATCAGCTGGTCGGCGTGCATGAGTGCACCAGCCAGCTGGTCTCTGAGTTTCCAGCACGCGCATGCACGCCGGCCAGCTGGTCTTCACATGCACTGGAGTTCCGGAAACCCAAAGACCAGCTGGCTGGCAAACACGTCTGTTTTTTGGTGGTTTCGGCCATTTTCAGCCGTTTTCTGGCACTCTAATGCCCACGAAGACCAGCTGGCTGGCGTGCATGAGTGCACCAGCCAGCTGGTCTTTGAGTTTCCAGCACGCACATGCACGCCGGCCAGCTGGTCTTCACATGCGCTGGAGCACTGGAAACCCGAAGATCAGCTGGTCGGCGTGCATGAGTGCACCAGCCAGCTGGTCTCTGAGTTTCCAGCACACACATGCACGCCGGCCAGCTGGTCTTCACATGCGCTGGAGCACTGGAAACCCGAAGATCAGCTGGTCGGCATGCATGAGTGCACCAGCCAGCTGGTCTCTGAGTTTCCAGCACGCGCATGCACGCCGGCCAGCTGGTCTTCACATGCGCTAGAGCACTGGAAACCCGAAGATCAGCTGGTCGGCATGCATGAGTGCACCAGCCAGCTGGTCTCTGAGTTTCCAGCACGCGCATGCACGCCGGCCAGCTGGTCTTCACATGCGCTGGAGCACTGGAAACCCGAAGATCAGCTGGTCGGCATGCATGAGTGCACCAGCCAGCTGGTCTCTGAGTTTCCAGCACGCGCATGCACGCCGGCCAGCTGGTCTTCACATGCGCTGGAGCTCCGGAAACCCGAAGACCAACCAGCTGGCTGGCAAACATGTCTGTTTTTTGGTGGGTTTTGGCCATTTTTTTTGGCCGTTTTCAGGCCATTTTCTGGCACTCTGATGCCCCCAAAGACCAGCTGGCTGGCATGCATGTGCATGCCGGAAACTAGAACTGGCGACGGCATGCGTGCCCACAGAGAGGGCTCTGCGTGCCACCTCTGGCACATGTGCCATAGGTTCACCATCAGGGCCCTATATCATGGGTGTCAAACTGGCGGCCTGCGGGTCGGATGTGTCACATGCAGGCCACACCCACCCCAGCTCCATGAAGGAGAAAAACATCATGATATGTCACATGACAGCAAAGTGATGCCACAGGTTTGACACCCTAGACCATTTCAGACCAATGGTTGTCCAACCTCTTCTGAAAAACCTCCAGTGATGAGGCGCCCACAATCTCTGGAGCAAGGGTGTCAAACTCAAGGCTCGTGGGCCTCATTCAGCCCATGGGGCCACCCTGGAGATAGGGAAGGACTGGCCTGCAATGCCTCTGCCAACAAAAATGGAGTTTGGGAGGGGCCATTTTCAGCCGCTCCAGCCCCTTGCAGCCCTCTGCCAGTAAAAATGAAGCCTGGGGCTCCATTACTGCTGGCAGAGCGCCAGCCAAACAAACTAAAAAGGAGAAATGTTTCCCCTTTTGCATTTGAGCATCCAAGAAGGGACAAGAAAGGAGAA
>JAWJVD010000175.1:0-82379 GCA_038048745.1 Coluber constrictor foxii
GAATAAGAGGGGGAGGGGAAGAAGACAGAAGAGGGGGAGGGGGAAGAAGAAGAGGAGGAAGAAGAAGAAGAGAAGGAGAAGAGGGGTGGGTGGGAAGAGGAGGAGGGGGAGATGAATAAGAGGGGGAGGGGGAAGGAGACAGAAGGGGGGAAGAAGAAGAGGAGGGAGAAGGAGAAGAGAAGGAGAAGAGGGGTGGGTGGGAAGAGGAGGAGGAAGAAGAGGAGGAGGGGGAGATGAATAAGAGCGGGGGGGGGGAAGAAGAGAAGGGGAAGAAGACAGAAGAGGGGGAGAGGGAAGAAGAAGAGGAGGAAGAAGAAGAGAAGGAGAAGAGGGGTGGGTGGGAAGAGGAGGAGGAAGAAGAGGAGGGGGAGATGAATAAGAGCGGGGGGGGGAAGAAGAGAAGGGGAAGAAGACAGAAGAGGGGGAGGGGGAAGAAGAAGAGGAGGAAGAAGAAGAAGAGAAGGAGAAGAAGACAAAGACGAAGAAAAGGGGGAGGGGGAAGATGAGAAGGAAGAAGAGGAAGACAAAGGAGAGGAGAAGAAGACAAAGAAGAGGGGGAAGGGGAATAAGATGAGGAAGAGGAAGAGAAGGAGAAGGAGAGGGAAAGGACGATGAGGAAGAGGAGGAGGAGAAGAGGGGGAGGAGAAAGAAGACAAGAAAGAGGAGGAAGAAGAAGAGGAAGACAAGAGGAGAAGGAGAAGAATACAAAGAAAAGGGAGGAGGAGGAAGAGAAGAAGAAGAACAGGGGGAAGAAGATGAGGAGGAGGAGAAGAGGGGGAGGGGGAAGACACTGAAGAAGAAGAGGGGAGGGGGAAGAAGATGCTGAAAAGACGAAGAAGAAGAAAACGAGGAGGGGAAGGAGGAGGAGGAAGACAAAGAGGAGAAGGGGAAGAAGACACTGAAGAGGAGGAGGAGGAACAAGGAGAAGACAAAGTTGAGAAGGAAAAGAAGAGGAGGAGGATATAGAGGGGGAAGAAGATGCTGAAGAAGAGGAGGAAGATGAAAAGGAGGAGGAGAAGATGGGCCAAGCTTTCTTTGAGAAGAATTGATCAATCCATTGTTTCATGGCTCTCTCCCTCTCCCCGCCCCCCTTCTCAGTTCAGGCAGAGGACATTTGGGGGGGGGGGGGGATTGGAAGGGCCTTACATCTAAAGTTGTGCATGTGGACTCAAAGTGTTCGTACAACATACTGAAGTCATTGGGTTTGGATTGGTTAACCTTGCTGACGGGGACATGGGTGGACCCATCTAATGTATTCATCAAACCAGTTTAATCCAGTGTGAAAGTCAGACCGTTGTGCCACAGGTCCCAATTGGTGAACATCAGTGGCCTTTCTATCGCCAGTTTCTCCTAATTTCAGGAGGCCAAAGGGGCATAGCCCCATCCATCTCCCCTTCCCCGGAAGCCTGTCCTGCAGGCTGCAACTTCTAACCATCAATGCTGACCCTTGGTGTAGATGTCAATCAAATTCCCCCTAATTTCTAATTTGAATCGACCTGTTAAGTATTGTTGGGCAGATGGAAAATGGCCCACCAATTCTCCAGTTGAACTTAGTTAGCTTTAAAGCTTCAGTTGCCCCCCCCCCCATAAAAAAAAAAGGGAAACCTGGGTTGACCTGAGCATCTCCCATATTCACACAATCCTCTGTGAATCCTGGCCAAATTCTAATATATCTTTCAAGGCAACTTGCCAGTTTCTCTTCATTTCTGCCATTGTGTAATTGTTCAGCCATGCTGTGATTAGTGACTTTCTCTATGTACTGTACACATTTTGGGGCAGAGATTTACATCTCTCTCTTAACTGGAAAGGTTTCCATCATTGTCTCAGCAACTGTCAAATGTCAAAGGTAATGATATATGTGTGGCTATGTATGTCTCTCTCTCTCTATACGTTGCATAACAGGTACAATTTGTACATAATTTGCACCGTGGAATTTCAGGCATGGCTTCACATTTTAAAATGGAACCTATTCTTCAGCATTCCTTTGTGTGTGTGTGTGTGTGTGTGTGTGATTTATTAAGCAATTACAATTAAATGGGTTGAGCAAAACAGCTATGTCCTTATTGTCCAGATTCTGAAACCGCCAGAGATTGCTGTCTTGTGGTCTCCTAACAGGAACAACTGTATGGAGTACTTGTGGGCAATCCCAAATCCTTTCCTTGTCCAGAAAATAATTTTGGAGAATATCAGAATTGGAAGGACCTTATAAATCATCTAGTCCAGGGGTCGGCCACCTTAAACACTCAAAGAGCCATTGGGACCTGTTTCCCACAGAAAAGAAAACACCTGGAGCCACAAAATATTTAAATTTTGATATCTAAAACGAAGATAACATTGGATATATCATTTTATGCAGCAGTGAAATCCAAATTTTTTCCCTACCGGTTCTGTGGGCGTGGCTTGGTGGGCGTGGTGTGGCTTGGTGGGCATGGCAGGGGAAGAATCCTGTAAAATCTCCATTCCACCCCACTCCAAGGGAAGGATACTGCAAAATCCCCATTCTCACCCCACTCCTGGGAAAAGAATATTGCAAAATCTCTACTCCCACCCCACTCTGGGGCCAGTCAAAGGTGATATTTGCCGGTTCTCCGAACTACTCAAAATTTCCGCTACCAGTTCTCCAGAACCTGTCAGAACCTGCTGGATTTCACCCCTGGTTTTATGCTATGTATAAAAAAAAACTATAGTGTGTTGCATTTATGAAATCAATGACCTGCTACAGAGAAAACACCTTTTATTTCTGCAAGCAACAAAAACATTTTGAACTCTGAAAAAAGGATGGGTCGAAAAACTCAATAAATCACGTGCTGGCGGGTGACGCACATTGGCGGTTGTGACGCATATTTTGAGCAACGGAGCCGCAGCAGAGGGGTGAAAGAGCCACATGTGGCTCCAGAGCTGCAGGTTGCAGACCCCTGATCTAATCTAACCCCCTACCCAAGCAGGAGACCCTACACCATTTCTGACAGATGGCAGTTCAGTCTCTTCTTGAAAGCTTCCAGCGATGAAGAGCTGGTCTACTCACCGGTTCTTCATTCCACCACAGTTGTCAGCTCTTGTTTTTATTAGCGTCATTTCTTCCCTGGAACTCATTTTGCAGCAATCATGTTTGGGCATTTTATTATTCATAACATCTTCTTAATTGGTCTCTCTCTGCATTTGGCTAATGTTGCTTCGTCGATTAATCCCTACTTTCAGCGTTAAGTAATCGGTCAACTTTTACCTAATTCTTTTTCTTCTGCAGACAACTGCGCAGTGTTTATACCTTGGTTAGTCACCTTCTATAAAAGGCCTGTTTACTTTTATTACCTGTGCAGGTTGCAAGATAATAAATGGCTTATTTGGAGCAATCGTTAAGTTACTATTCATCTTTTCAGGATTCTTATTCTTGCTCTTTTATTGAGCCAGACGTCACCCTTGCAAAGAAATTTGCAGGCTTATATCTATGGAAGAGGCTATTTTCTTTTCAATATTTCCTGTAAAATGTTAATCATTTATATATTGACCACTTTCAATTGAAGGTCTTAGAGAAGTTTATGATAAACCATGCTTTGTAGAATTGTCCAAATTAGGACATATTCGGTTCATCTTCAGCTCTTGGAATAAAAATAAACCTTATTCTCTAATCACCCAATATGCCAAAAACTGCAGGACAACCTCTCTCCCAACAAATAAGAAAGTTGTTCAGGAAGATGGATGGATTAATAAAAGATGAGAAGGTTAAAGTGGTTGTGTTGGAGTCTTTCCTTAAATCTGAAAGGAGAGTCCTCGACGTACGACCACAATGGAGCCCAAAATTTCTGTTGTTGGAGCCATCTGACTCCAGGGGAAGGATACTGCAAAATCCCCATTCCCTCCCCACTACTGGGGGAAGGATACTGCAAAATCTCCACTCCCACCCCACTCTGGGGCCAGTCAGAGGTGGCATTTGCCGGTTCTCCAAACTGCTTAAAATTTCCCCTGCCGGTTCTCCAACTGCTTAAATTTTTTTTTTAAATTTTTTAATTTGATTTATATGCCGCCCTTCTCCGGAGACTCAGGGCGCTTACAATGCATTAAGCAATAGCCTTCATACTTTTGTATATATTTATACAGAGTCAGCTTATGGCCCCCAACAAACTGGGTCCTCAATTTACCCAACTTAGAAAGGATGGAAAGCTGAGTCAACCTTGAGCCTGGCTAGGATTGAACTCGCAGAATTACAGGCAGCTGGATTGCTGCCTTTAGTAGGAGGCATTAGCCCCCTACGCTACTCAGGCTGCCGGTTCTCCAGAACCTGCTGGATTTCACCCCTGGTTTAAATGTTGGTGCCTACATATAACTGAACATACAGGGAATAGCATTTCTAAGGAAAAGCTTGCTTCAAGCTGTAGCACCACGATCTGAGCTTGGCTTAGTTTTCAAATAAACCATAATTTGCAATTACTTTAGAGTTTGTTAGGATCATCAAACAAATAGTTACAATTCCGCTAGACACAGGGAAAGATTTAAGCCCAGGGTTTCTTGTCTCAGCAAACAATGGTTTGTTTCACATAATGTTGGAAAGAGCCACCGAACTTGCTCCCCAAAAAGAGGCACCTTTCCAAAATAAATACGGGTGGCTTTAACCTTTCTTTACAGTTTCTTTACAGTTTCTGTAAAGAAACCACAAGAAAGGAAATAAAGCAGGAGATTAAGAATAAGGATTATTAAATGTCAGATCAAATCTTAAAATGATACAGAGGGTGGGGAGAAAAAAAACCAAGCTATTCTACCATTCCATAAAGATGAGAAGGCACAATTTCGTAGCAGATTAAAAAAGAGGCTTAGGCAACACCCAGAAAGCTTTCATAATTTAGGGAAACGAGTATGGAGAAATACAAGTTCCTATATTTAGCTGAAGCAAAACTTGCAAAAACTTTACGGAGTCAAATCGAGCAGGGAAAGTACCAGGTAGTTTCCATTGGACAGAAGCAGGGGGAGGTGGATTGGGGATGTAAAAAAAGTCAAAGTCCTAGGAGGAAGGCCCTGAATAACAAAACAGTTACAAAAGAAAAAAAAATGACATAAAGTTTTCGGTGCCGTATGATGACAAGTGCCTCAAAAGGAGTTTCAGTTATGGCAGCGTATCTTTTATTATTATTTGTGTGTGTGTGTGATTCTTTGTAGGGTAATGTTTTAATCTTATGATAGGGAGCCACTCAAGAGTTGTAGATTTAACATAGGTGGACATATAAATAATGTAAAAATAAATAAAATAAAGCGCATCGTATGTTCTAAGCCCTGTGAAAAAAAATTATAATATTCAATACTATTACATAATAAGGACACTATCTGGCTGCATTCTTTTTCTCTTTCCTCTTCCCACATGAAATAAAATCTATCTATCCATCCATCCATTCATCTATCCATCCCTCACTCTCTATCTACCTATGTAACTACCGATTCATCTATCTATCTATCTATCTATCTATCTATCTATCTATCTATCTATCTATCTCTATATCTATCTATCTATCTATCTATCTATCTATCTATCTATCTATCTATCTATCTATCCATTTATCCATTCATCCATCCATCTATCCATCCCTCACTTTCTATCTACTTATGTAACTACCGATTCATCTGTCTGTCTGTCTGTCTCTCTCTCTCTCTCTCTCTATCTATCTATCTATCTATCATCTATCTCCATCTCCATCTCCATCTCCATCTCTATCTATCCATTTATCCATCCATCCCTCCATCTATCCATCCCTCACTCTCTATCTACCTATGTAACTACCAATTCATCTATCTATCTATCTATCTATCTATCTATCTATCTATCTATCTATCTATCTATCTATCCATCCATACTTATCTATTAATCTACCAACCTATCTACCTACCTAGATATATAACTTCATTACAAACTTTAAAACTAGGGGTGTCTGAAAATCTGGATGCAAAGTCATACCTTAATTATTTTTTAAAAAATGGACACCAAAGAGGCTAAAACTGAACTGCTTGAGGATAAGATTTTTCCAGGATGCTGTGCAGGGAAAGACCTATTCGCTTCCTCATGAATCAGCCTTGGGAACCAACAATTTAGGACTTTAACCGTTAGTTAACTAATTGGGGAGATTAACCATCTTAAGATGTAACTGTACATTAAGTTTTTCCTCCCGATTACTGGGTGGGTTTTCCAAACCGTTGGAAGGCCTGGCTTTATACCGTTTAAGCAGATTTAACCCACAGGCTTAAAGGAAGTTAACTCTTCGTGGGATTGGAGGTGGGGAATCCAATAAGTTTGACAACTGTGTAAGCTTAGAGGGCTAAAGAAAGAAAAGGCTAAAAATTGGTGGGTTATTTGATGTGAGTAAATTTGATGAAAAATAAACGGTGGCTTTCCTTCCAGAATGAGTTCAAAGCTGGTACGAAATTTCTTGGGGATGCATCCATTTTTTAAACCCATGACCTGGTGTACAACTGGTTGTTCCAAAGTATTTGTTTTATGGCTCATAAACTTTGTCTGAACTCCTCAGTAAATGAAACCAAAGTGTTTAGGCCTTTTCATATCAAACACCAAAATGACCCCAGCCAAATATAACAGATTATTTCTTTTGAGAGCAAAATGAACTCTGTGGCAAGAGTATTTATTCAACTGCAATGTTGATTTTAACCTTTGAAACCTAATTTGGCACCTGTATCTTGGAGGGCTGGTTTAAATATATATATATGTGGAACTCAGATAAACAGTTGCGAAGGATACCCAGGTGAAAGAAAAATAATTATGGGCTCTGTGTACATAGATGCAGGTAAACAGGCCAAGTTAGATCTTGTACAGACACCAAATTAGGACCATACGGGCAGTGGTGGGATTCAAGTAATTTAACAACTGGTTCTCTGCCCTAATGATTTCTTCCAACAACTAATTTGCCAAACAGCCCAGAAAGTTAACAACCGGTTCTCCCGAAGGGGTGTGACCTGATCCAGTGCTATGCCATCCTATTTAGCCGTGTTTTTAAGCCGTGTGGGTTTCAGCCGGTTCTGACCAGTTCTGGCGAACCGAACTGGAAATTTTGAGTAGTTCGGAAAACCGGTAAATACCGCCTCTGACTGTAAACTGCTAGAGGAGGTCTGTAAAGCGTTATTAAGCAGTATATAAGTCTAAGTGCCGGTGCTAGTGCTAACTGCGGCAAGAAAGCTTGTAAAATGGAGCAAAACTCAACTCCTGTCTCGCTTAGTAACAGAAATGCTGGGCTCAATTGTGGTCGTTAGTCGAGGACTACCTGCATTAATGTTCTGTCCAGGGTCACGAAGGGCCATTCAAACTGGATTCTCTACATTAAACAAAGAAAGATTTTTGAGGAGAGAGGGAGGGAGAACGAGGTGAGAAATATATTAAGTGAGCCATTAAAATTGACAGGTTAGGTTCAGCATCCATGCTTAACTCCAATGATTTACATAGCTAGTTATCTATTACTCATTGCTTATTATTTCTCACAGCTGAGACTCTCCCGTTAATGCTAATCGTAGCCAATGGACCACAAAGCCACTGGATCAACACAACTTCACGATTAGTCACCTATTACCCATCAAAAACGAGAAGGTTTGGGGGAAGGGCCGACTCAGAAAATCAAATCCTCCTTTTTTTTCTCCCCTCCACGTCTTTCAAGAAAGCATCACGAAAATCTCCAGCATGCAAGCGAGGAAAGTATAGTTTTTAAAAAGAGCCAAAGACACCACGCAAAGACTTTGGAAGTTTCCAGGGAATTTAGATCTGCTGTTAAGGGCCGCTTTTTGACAGCACCTTGTGACATAATCTTTTAGGGCATGTCATAGCACGCCGTTTATGAAAGAGAAGAGACAATTAAGGTCATTGCAAAATGCCGCGCGCAACATTGCCAGACGTTTCAGAAGTCCTGGAAGAACATGGAAGGGAGAAAAAAATGGTGGTGAGGAGGGTGGGAGAGCTGGGATTTAAGAGAAAAATGTGGACACATGGAACGTGGTTGAGCCGATCTCTTGCTTTGACTGCACCTAACAGAATAACAGAGTTGGAAGGGACCTTGGAGGTCTTCTAGTCTAACCCCTTGCTCAGGCAGGAAGCCCTATATCATTTCAGACAAATCCTTGTCCAATCTCTTCTTGAAAACCTCCAGTGATGGAGCATTCACAACTTCTGGAGGCAAGTAGTTCCGCTGATTGATTGTTCTGGCTGTCAAGAAATTTCTCCTTAGTTCTAAGTTGCTTCTCTCCTTGATTAGTTTCCATCTGTTGCTTCTTGTCCTGCCCTCAGGTGCTTTGGAGAATAGGTTGATCCCCCCTCTTATTTGTGGCAGCCCCTCAAGTATTGAAAGATTGCTATCATGTCTCTCTTAGTCCTTCTTTTCATTAAACTAGACCAGGGGTCGGCAACCTTAAACACTCAAAGAGCCACAAAGGTCCTAACCGAAGCCCCCCATTCAATTCTGGAGCTGACCGGAAGTCCAGTTCCCTCACCATAGAGTCTCCTCCTAGCACATTATCCTTTTTTCTCTACCTGTCCTAACTGAAAACCCTATCAATTGTGGAGCTGACCAGAAAACCCGCCCCTTGCCATAGAGTCTCTTCCTGGTGCGCCGTGCTTTTCCTCCCCATAACTGGAAGCTCCTCTCAAAATTGTGGCGGTGACAAGGAGCAGCAGAGTCGAAAAACTCAATAAATCACGTGCTGGCGGGTGACGCACATGGGCGGTTATGACGCATATTTTGAGCGATAGGGAGCTGCAGCAGAGGGATGAAAGAGCCACATACGGCTCCAGAGCTGCGGGTTGCTGACCCCTGAACTAAACATACCCAATTCCTGCAACCGTTCTTCATATGTCCATCTCTCGTCCCACCAAATGCAGCCCCCAACCTGGTGTGGAAGGGAGCCCCTCAGAAGAATTGGGGAGAAAGTTTATCGGTCCATTAAATACTTGAAGCGCATGCAAAAATGTGCTCTCCCGCTGTGTGATCACCTATTTTTGATTAGCTAACAGAAACCTGTGTTTTCTCCAAACGGTGCATTTGTGTATGCAAATTCCCTTAATAAATGCATTTTTCTATTTATTTCCATTTCTATAACCCAGGTATTATATTACCAATATAAGGAAAAACTAAGTGATAATTGTATTTCACTGAATAAATTAGTTCAGGAAATTTCAAGCCATCAGTGCGTATATGAGAATCTGTGTTTCTACACCATTGAGTTGGCATTCGTTTTAAGTTGGTATTCGCTTTATCCAGAGGCCTGCGAAACCAGTATAATGAATGCCTTTCCCACTGGAGAAAATGAACTCATAAAGAAGAAGAAAACATGTCCTTCCTTCCTTCCTTCCTTCCTTTGTTCCACCAGAGGTGGGTTTCAGCAGGTTCTGACCAGTTCTGGAGAACTGGTAGCGGAAATTTTGAGTACCGTATTTTACGGAATGTAAGATGCACTGGTGTATAAGATGCACCTTAGTTTTGGGGGAGGAAAATAAGAAAAAAGCTGATTGGCAGGTGGATCAACCTCCTGGAATACCCCCAATCAGCTGTTCCCAGAGGTGAATTTTAGCAACAGGTTTCTTGGTTGTGAGCTCTGTGCCTTGCTTTTTTTTTTGCTTTTTTTTTTCTGCCTCTGAAACTTCTGAAACTCTGTTTCAGGAAAAACTTTTTCCTGACTCTGAAAGCCTCCGAAACAGCTTCAGAAAAAAAGCCTCTGAAGCTCTGTTTGGGGGCTTCTTTTCTAAAGCTTCGTTTCTGATGCTTTTTTCAGCCTCTGAAACCTCCATTTGAGAAGCTGGGTAGGGCTACATTCGGAGTATAAGACTCACCCAGATTTTCACCTTCTTTTTTGGGGGGAAAAAGTGCATCTTATATGCCGAAAAATACGGTAGTCCGGAGAACCGGTAGTAAAAATTCTGACTGGCCCCGCCCCCATCTATTCTCTGCCTCCCAAGTCCCAGCTGATTTTGAGGAAATGGGGATTTTGCAGTAACCTTCCCCTGGAGTGGGGTGGGAATGGAGATTTTACAGTGTCCTTCCCCTGCCACATCCACCAAGCCATGCCACACCCACGAAGCCACACCCACAGAACCAGTAGTAAAAAAATTTGAAACCCACCACTATATCCATCCATCCATCTCCTTCAGTTTCAGTTTTTCATGAGTGAAAAAACATAAAGGAATTTGTTTTTTTGAAAGAGACAGGCATTGTTAATAAAGGTAAGTATGAGGCAACATCTCGGGAAGGTGAGCTCATGCAGTGAAGTAACTGAAATAGTACAGGATTTCAATATTACATATGTAAAGTTAAGAGGTCAAGTACTTGAAGATAAAACAGTGTACATTCTTCTGGCAATTCATGAAGTATTGAAGAAAGGAGAAGGAAGATGCTCAAGATCGCAAGGTGACCTGTGTACGCTACATCTGCAAAACCACCGAATATGGACGTTGACAGCAGATCATATAAATAAATTGTTATCTGAAGGCAGCTTAATCACCCTGTTGCAGGAAGAGAGGGGGAAAAAGCATCTTCGTTTTTTGCAGAGTGTGAAGCCCTCAAATACTTCCAGTCAAAGTAACATCGTTCCCTTCTCCTGCCTATTAATTTTCCATGATTGTTCCCAGCCTGGCACTTGCAGAATTATTGAGTAACTTGCAGAATTATTGAGTAACCATTCAGAAAAGTAGAATTTGTAAAGAACAGGGATGTAACAAAGAGATACTCTTTACTGATGGGGGCAGCTGGAATATGAAGACCTTAAAAACTCGGTTGGAAGAAGAGATTGACTTCATACAATATATTTAACTTTAATCATGATGAAGAGAAGATTTAAAAAAATGGTTTAATGTTGTATGAAGACAATTTGGTGACATAGACGTTAAGAGGGTTAACAATATATTGTATGTAATTAAAATTAGAATATAGATTGATATATGGATATCTTGTTATTATTATTATTTAGGTAAATAATTATTATTACTAGATTAGAGAAATGCTTGATATCTTTTACTTGGATTTAAATATTATATTATTAGATGAGAGTTGTACTAATTGATAAATGAATACTGATGGTTGATAAATGAGGCAAACACTATTACTATTTGGATCTTCATTTTAGAATTATTTATAGGTCTATTTGTTATGTTATTTTCCGGATTTCACTGTATTTTTCTAGTTTAATATATGTAAACTGTTTAAAAATAATATTTTTTGCAAGGGAAGCCAAGGGGGGGGGGTGGGGGGATATGGGGTTGGGGGGGGGAATTGGGGGGAGAGAAAAATGAAAAATTTGTATTTGTAAAACTTTTTCAATAAAAAAAAAAGAACAGGGACGTAACGTTCAATGGCTGCCCTTGCCAGCTTCTGTCTCTGTGACAAACCAGATGTTGGGGTTGATGAGTTAGAGAAGACCAAGGGATTAAGCCCAAGGCCACTAGAATGTCCCATGCCAGGGTTTTCTCTAATTGGATGTGCACTGATCATCATACACATCATTGGAACACTGATGATGTTACCTGGTTTGGTAATGAAATGCCTGTAAGAAAACCACCAAGTTCAGAATTCACCCAGAAGCCCACCATCCTCCCCCTCCTCTTCCACTCCGCAAACCCCACTCCCTTCTGACACTGATGCTATTCCTCACTTGGGTCCTGAAATGTCGGCTAAGAAAAGCTCAAAGAGCACCGTAGACCCATGTTTCACACACTGAAGTATGCTGCAATCAGAGTTAACCAGCATGCTATCTCAGTGGGATGGACCAATACATGGACATTTTTAATTTAAATAACATCCATAGCCACTTAATCAAGTGGCTATGGCCCCTTTTTTTAAAACCTGCATTTGATGCTGGACGTTAAGAAAATAATAATACAATTCCCGTGCACTGTGTGTTGGAAATTAAAGAAATCACAATGCTAGTTCCAGTTAAATCGTTAATTACTAGCGTAATCGTTAATTAATTTTGATGGCAGAAACTTTTGTGATCTGTCCCATTAATTAATGAAACAATCCTGTAATCCAATCTAATAGAAGTAGTTCAATTCCTCCCAATCTCGAGAGAGAGAGAGAGAGAGAGAGAAGAGAAGATTCAGATGCCTTTTAAATTGAAAGAGGAATTTGTGGCATTTTTGCATTTAGATTTTTTTAGATTTTATTCAATTTCTATACCGCCCTTCTCCCGAAGGACTCGGGGCGGTGCACAGCCAACAATAAAACAAAGTCCAAATACAAAATTTTAAAAAACATTTTAAAAACATATTAAACCATTGGCCTAATCATTAAAAATAAACCCCAATTAAAAATCATGTCTAGGCCAGCCCCGCTTGTTGGAATAACAGCATCTTGAGGGCACATAATTTATGTCTGTAAATTAGCTTAATAATTTAGAACAGCGGCTGTCGTGCCATAGAGATTTAAAACCACTAATCTCCTTTGTGAAATCATACCTAGTTATCATTTTGCTGAATTGAAATCACCACTTCCTCCTCGCTCTCCATCACACGTTCAAGTTTTATCGAAGGGCTCCTCCTGGAGGTTTTTCTAAACATTTAGAGAATTCACCCTGGGGCTCAAAATTCATAGAACCTAGAACAATAAGAGTTGGAAGGGACCTTTGATGTCTTCTAGTCCAGCCCTCTCTTGCTCAAGCAGGAGACCCTATGCCATTTCAGACAAGTGGCTGTCCAGTCTCTTCTTAAAAACCTCCAGTGATGAAGTGCACCCATAACTTCTGGAGGCAGGCTGTTCCGCTGGTTAATTGTCCTCACGGTTAGGAAATTCCTCCTTAGTTCAAAGTTGCTTCTCTCCTTGGTTAATTTCCAACCATTGTTTCTTGTCTTGCCTTCCCGAGCTTTGGAAAATGGTTTGACCACTCTGGTTTTTGTAGGAGCCCCTCAAATATTGGAACGGTGTTGTCGTGTTTCCTAATTGCCGTGTTCCCCCAAAAATAAGACCAGGTCTTATGTTAATTTTTGCTCCAAAAGATGCATTAGGGGTCTGGTTAGGTCTTATTTTGGGGAAAATAATAATAATAATAACAACAACAACAACCTTTGTACAGTACTAAATACACCCATCTGGCTGACAATCTTAACTGGGACTTATTTGGGGGGTTAGGGCTTATATTACAAGCATCGTGAAAAACCATGCTAGGGAGTATTTTCCGGTCTTATTTTCGGGGAAACAGGGTATGTGGTCGGTCCATGAAAAGGACAGTCTCATTTTTATGAGGCTATTTGCTTGCAATGTTAAAAGGGATCATTGAAGCACCTCTGCGAAGGGAATGTATTTCTGACTTGGCTGTTGTTCTACAATGAACTCCCTTGCCAAATGTTATGAAACACCCGCGCCAACAGTACAGAACAGGTGAAAAGAACACATTGGTTTCACCATAACTCATTCCTAGACAAACAGATTGGACCACAGCACTTGGCTCGTGCTCCAGGAAGAGAATCACAATGGACTGAGTAGCGTTCTTATTTGTAAGAACGGGTGTCCTTACAGATTTATCACACTCTCTCTCACTCTCACTCTCTCTCTCTCTCCCTCCCTCCCTCTCTCTCTCTCTCTAGATCCCCCCCTCCCATCTGCCCCATAAATGTATTATACAGATAGTCCTGGAGTTAACGACCGCAGCTGAACCCAACATTTCCTAAGCAAGGGGATTATTGAGTTGCACCTCTTTTGATGACTCTCTTTTTTTGCCATTGTCGTGAAGCTAAAACCTACGATGAACGGTGGCAGGAACTGGGCCTGGCTAGTCTAGTGAAGAGAAGGACCAGGGGAGACAGGAGAGCATCTTCCAATATTTGAAGGGCTGCTACAGTGAGGAGGGGGTCAAGCTGTTTTCCAAAGCACCTGAAGGCCAGAGAGGGAATAATGGATGGAAACTGACCAAGGGAAGATTCAACCTGGAAATAAGCAGAAATTTTCTGACAGGGAGAACAATCAACCAGTTGCCTTCAGAAGTTGTGGGAGCTTCATCCATGGAAGCTTTCCAGAAGAGACTGGACTGCCATCTGTCAGAAATGGTGGAGGGTCTTCTGCTTGGGTGAGGGGGGGGGATTTGGATTAGATGACCTACAAGGTTCCTTCCCACTCTATTAATCTGTTAAAAAAAATCACGAATCACAGCAGTTGGGAAATAAATCATGCAGTCGTTAAGATGCATCTGGCTTCCTCCCCTTCCCCCCCCCCTCACTCCTCCATTGACTTTGCTTGTCAAAAGCCAGTTGGTAAAGTTACAGATGGGGGATCGCATCACCCCGGGACAATGCAAACTGTCATGAATACATGCCAGTTGTTGGAATTTTGATCTCGTGATCATGGGGAAGCTACGACATTCATGTGCGTGGCAAATTGGCCGTAAATTGTTTTATTTCAATGGCCGTGGTAAGTTGGAACAGCCGCTGAGCAAAAGTTTGTCGATCGAGGACTAATTCACAATAACGAACGGTGAATTGATGCTATATGAGATCTACTGGGCATTAAAAGAGAGAAAGTGTCCTTTGGCTCAGGCTGAATTCCAGGGGATTTCCTGAATACTTTGTCATTTTTTCTAGGTGACAATATGGAGTAATTGGTCACTACATTCCTCCAAGGCAGTGGTGAAATCCAATTTTTTTTACTACCGGTTCTGTGGGCGTGGTATGGTGGGCGTGGTGTGGCTTGGTGGGCATGGCAGGGGAAGGAATACTACAAAATCTCCATTCCTATCCCACTCTGGGGCCAGCCAGAGGTGGTATTTGCCAGTTCTCGGAACTGCTCAAAATTTTCACTACCGATTCTCCAGAACCTACTGGATTTTGCCCCTGCTCCAAGTTGTTTTTACAATTCTACCGTATATTATAACTTTTTTTCCCCGAATGCCATCACTCTGCTAAACAACTAATCCCCACAACACTGTCAAATTATTTACTAAAGCTGTATTACTATTCTTCTTCTCATCCTTTCTATTACCTATCTCCTCCCACTCATGACTATAATCTTGTTGCTTGTATCTTTATGATTTATATTGTTTTATTTGTTTCCTAAAGGGACACGGTGGTTCAGTGGCTAAGAGCTTGTCGATCAGTAATGTCGGCAGTTCAGCGGTTCGAATCCCTAGTGCCACCTAATGGGGTGAGCTCCTGTTACTTGTCCCAGCTTCTGCCAACCTAGCAGTTCGAAAGCAGGTAAAAAATGCAAGTAGAAAAATAGGGACCACCTTTGGTGGGAAGGGAACAGCATTCCGTGCGCCTTTGGCGTTGAGTCATGCCGGCCACATGACCACAGAGACATCTTCGGACAGTGTTGGCTCTTTGGCTTTGAAACGGAGTTGAGCACCGCCCCCTAGAGTCAGGAACGACTAGCACATATGTGTGGGGGAACCATTATCTTTACCTTTACCTTTATTTCTTTCCTAGTATGATTTGATTGCTTATTAGTAACCTATGATTTTCACTCTGTTGTATATTATGATTTTTGATGAATGTATTTTTTTTTCTTTTATGTACACTGAGAGCATATGCACCAAGGACAAATTGCTTGTGTGTCCAATCCCACTCGGCCAATAAATAATTCTATTCTATTCTAACTCAAGTATTTATTTTGCTTAATTCTTTTTTCTTTTTCTTTTCTTTTTTTGGAGATCAGTTATGGCTGGCTCAATGCTTCCATCTTCTGGCATAGTCTGGACAAGACTGGCACTAATTCACCACTGGCAGAGAAAGTTAATATTTTAAAAGTAATGACTTGCTCCCAATTTAGATCCTTTTGCCCCTTTACAAAAGACCTCTGTGAGCAGTAAATACGGATGAAACCAACAACTGATATTCCCAACCATTGATCAAAACCGGTTTGTTGGGTGACTTCGTGCCAATCATCAGGAGTTGGTGAGTTCTAGTATCACCGTAAGCGTGAAAGTCAACTGGGAGACTTTGGGCCAGTCACTCTCTCTCAGCCCAACCCACCTCACAGGGTTGTTGTTGTGGGGAACACAGGAGGGGAAAGGAGTATTAAATGTGTTGTCCACTTTGCATTACTTATAAAAATAATAAAGGCGGGATCTAAATAAATATAAATAAAAATGTTCATAGATCATGTCAGAGCAAAAGTCAAAACACAATGAATTGAAAACGCATCGATTTCATTAAACAGTTGCCACATTTTAATAACTGGAATTCTAAGAACAGGACATGCCCTAAATTGGTCGGATTGAATCATCCACACAAACAGCAGCGTGAAACTTCACAACATTTGCACCTAACAGATTTTGTTCCAAACTCTACTGGAAAAAAAAACAGAAGCAGGATTAAAAACTGCAGGGAAATTAACTGAGAAACAAACTTTGTTCTTCATAAGGATCCAAAGTTATTCATGACTTCCTCTTTAATTTCATCTTCACATCAGAGAAAACATTGGTTTCGTTTGGAATCCAGTATGCTAAATAACCAGAAGACCCAGGAATAAAATCTCGTATCTCCCCGAGAAATTTCTTCAACGCTTTCTCAGAGGTATAACCTAGAAAAGAAATGCTAATAAATATACATTGTACAGAGAGATGATAGATAGATGATAGATAGATAGATAGATAGATAGATAGATAGATAGATAGATAGATAGATAGATAGATAGATAGATAGATATTAGATGAAAGATGGATGATAGATAGATGAAATAACTACCGTTTCCCCCAAAATAAACATCCCCTGATAATAAGCTCAATCGGGCTTTTGAGCGCATGGCAATAACGCCAAGCGCTGATTTCAGGGTTCAAAAAAATATAAGACAGGGTCTTATTTTTGGGGAAACACGGTAAATAGACAAGCTGGCATATAGACAGACAGATAGATATAGATTAGGTAGATGATGGAGATAGATGGATAGATGGATGGATGGATAGATAGATGATAGATAGATAGATAGATAGATAGATAGATAGATAGATAGATAGATAGATAGATAGATAGATAGATAGATAGACAAGAGAGAGAGAAGAGAGAAGAGAGAGAGAGAGAAGAGACGGGGGGATAGAACAGCATGGAGGCCTAGTGGTGAAGACATTCGCTACCACTCAGAAGGTTGAGAGTTCAATCCTAGCTAGCGGCAGATGTTTCTCTATCAGGATGCAAAGAAAAATATTTCTGTTGTGAACTCCCCATAGGTGTCAGGAAGAGTATCTGAGCAGTAAACGCT
Source organism: Coluber constrictor foxii (assembly GCA_038048745.1). Lineage (NCBI taxonomy): Eukaryota > Metazoa > Chordata > Lepidosauria > Squamata > Colubridae > Coluber > Coluber constrictor. Next base: position 17,148 of record JAWJVD010000175.1, read on the forward strand.
CAACTCCATCCCGACTCTATCCCAAATTAAGGCATTACAGGATCATAAAAGGGGAGTTTAGATAAAGAGAGAGAGATGAATGTCTCCCACAATATCCTCTAACCATTTGTCCAGCATCATGAAACATTACAATACAGAACCTAGTCACTGATCTCCTGAGTTATGTGTCTTAATAACTCATTCATCACATATTTTATTTACCTGTCACCATGTTACTTGATGGATAATCTTGAAGAGGAATGTATGTTAGCTTTCCTGTTTCAGATGTCCTTGGACCTTGGCTGCAAAAAACATAAATATTAGAATCCTAGGGCTGGAAGTTTATTATTTTTCTCATCTATCATCTTTCTAACTAAATATCAAGGATATAAGCTTTGCTCTGATTAATCATTTTCAAAGCCAACAGATTAATTAGATTAATTAGTCATTAATTTGATTAATTAGCCATTCTCAGTCAATACATTATTATTCAATACATATCTATCTCCTGTTATTGATTCCATTCAAATTTATACCATTTCTCCAGTTCTTTCTTGTCTCTTAACTCTTCTTGCTTCTTGATGTTTTTTGACTCAGGAGTTGGACCAGACTGTGGACAGAAAAACAGCCTTAATTTCTAATTTCTAATTACACCATCTGGCTATGCCAATTTATAAAAGAAATTAAATCAGCCCCATTAATCTTATTTCCTTATATAGGGGAAGTAGTCATCTTCTATTAACAATTTTGCCTAAGGGAAAATAAAATTCAAAACATCAGGCAATAATATTGTTATAAAGTAGAAAATACTTGTAGTTCGGTTTTAATAATAATAATATTGTTAACTGTTGCCTTCTAGATATTTTTCTTACCTGGAGTGTAAGTGGACTGTAGTGTAAGTCCTGTTCTGGACTGGTTATCTGTTCCCATATAAAGTGGCCAATTTTTTTTCTAATTTCTACAGTGAAGGGAAAAAGGAAAAAGAAAAAAGAAAAAGAAAAACCGCTCAAGAAGGGAAAAGTTATTCCATTATTAATGTAATAACAGGGCCATTCTCCACTAGCAAATATACTGGCTGCCAAATTTATCATGCACAGTAATTAAATATGATGCATCACTTATAATAGAATAACAACCATCTATTTTCCAGCCTTATCTGGAAATTTATCTCCCCACCTGGGAAATTTCTAAAAAGATTCATCCCATGCTTACAATATGGCACAAACTTGATATAGTTAGAAAAACAAATGGATCTCATTTGCACGCGTAGCTATAAATGTGCAAATCCACACTCCATTACATCTCTGTTTATAATATATGTAGTTGCAACTGTTTCATGGAGTTTCCTTGCTAAACATATCAGCTGTCCTTTTATACAGGTTCTTTTCTGCAGGACCTGGTGGTCTAATATAGTCCACCCAGAGCAAAAAGCAAGGTGTACATTTCACACAAGCATGCAGGCACCCGTAAGAAAGCGGAAGGAATGGAAGTACTTTGACCATCTTGATTGCATTGACAATTTGACACTTATTTCTAGAGAGCTATTCCTCCCATCCCTGACAACGAGCATTTGCAATCATTTCAGAGTGAATAATAAACAGTGACAAAGGATATGAATGTCCTGGAACTCCTGTTTGCTCTCTGGTGACAGCATAAGAAAGAGGAAGGAAGGAAGGAAGGAAGGAAGGAAGGAAGGAAGGAAGGAAGGAAGGAAGGAAGGAAGGAAGGAAGGAAGGAAGGAAGGAAGGAAGGAGAGAGAGAGAGAGAGAGAGAGAGAGAGAAAGAAAGAAAGAAAGAAAGAAAGAAAGAAAGAAAGAAAGAAAGAAAGAAAGAAAGAAAGAAAGAAAGAAAGAAAGAAAGAAAGAAAGAAAGAGAAAGAAAGCTAACATCATCTGTTGAATTTAGTGCTAAGGAATGCCATGGGACAAATATAAAACAAGAATGTGCAGTCCGACAGATGTTTAGATGGGATCTGGCATTTTTGTCCACTTTTTGAGTCCTTCCCAAGGACCCGGAACAGGCAGATGTTGATGTTATTATTAAACCTATTGCTCATTCTGGTCAATGCATATTACCTTTTTGCAAACTGGCTGGTAGGAGAACGAAATGTCCTAGAGCTACGGTGTTTTTCGTTTCGGTCTTGATATTCGCAGTAAGAAAGCAGGAATGAAAAACCGTGACTCGGTCCTCCAGATAGTCTAAACTTTGGTGAATTCTGGGAAAAGAAGGAGGAAAATTCTTCAATTGTGAAACAATTTAATTTTTTTGCTTACATTGGGTTAGATCTCAACTTCACAAGGGAAGGGAGTGAAGATTTGCAGAAAGCAGAACATATCTGGTAAGTCCGTGAGTCGGTAGCACAAAGCAATTTCTTTGTCTCTATTTAATACCCGCAGCAGGCATTTTTTACAATGTGGTGTCCATTTTTGTGGTGCAGTGGGTATGTGTGTGTTCATTTATGTATATGCGTGATTATCTATAGAGCACAAGACTCTAGAAGACTCACAGTTCTTAATTTTTTTTTCCTTAATCCTAGAGGACTAGATGACCTTACAGGATCCCTTCCAGCTCTGTTAATCTAATCTGAGAAAGATACTGATCCAAACAGAGTTGCGATACCTTTTTGTATCCGGGTGAGAAGCATTGCTGCTGAAGAGATAATCGGCAGCTTCCAAATTCACAATCACTCCTCCTTCACCAACTGCAGGAAAAGATCACAGGGAAGGTCCTTGATCATGCGACGCAAAAGGCGAAGTCACAATACAGGTGGTCCTCGACTTACAACTGTTCATTTAGTGACCGAAGTTACAACATCACTGAAAAAAAGTGACTCATGACCGTTTTTCACACTTAACGACCGTTGCAGCGTCCCCTCGGTCACGTGATTAGAATTCAGATGGTTTGGCGAGTGGTTCATACTTATGACGGTTGCAGTGGGGAACTGGGGATCACACGACCCCCTTCTGACAAGCAAAATGCACGGGGAAGCCAGATTCACTTAACAACTGATTTACTCATTTAACAACGGCAGAGATTCGCTTAAGAACGGTGGTGAGAAAGGCGGTAAATTGGGGCAAAATTCATTTAATAATAACTTTCTCACTTAGCGACGGAAACTTGGGGCTCAGTTGTAGTCGTAAGTCGAGGACCACCTGTAGGGTATATTCTTTGCAAATGACATGGTCTTCCAAGACTTCAGTTTTTCTCGGAAAAAGACTGAAAAGTTTTAAAAAATCTACATTTTTTGGAAGCCCTGGGAAAATCCTGATACAGATAGTCCTTGACTTGTGACCTTTCGTTTAGTGACTGTTTGAAGTTCCGGTGGCCTCGAAAAAAAAGTGACTTACACCCGGTCCTTGCACTTACGGCCGTCGCAACATCCCCACGGACACGTGATTAAAATTTGGGCACAGGCTGTAGCGTCCCAGGATTATGTGGTGGCCTTTTGCGTCCTACCTGCTTGGCTTTCGGCAAGCAAAGTCAATGGAAGAAAGCCGGATTCGCTTAACAACGCCATGATTCACTGAACAACGGCAGTGGTTTGCAAAAAAAAAAACCCCAAAAAACAAAAAGTCACGAAGTTGGGTGCGGCTCACTTAATAACCGCCTTGCTTAGCGATGGAAATTCTGGTCCTCTTTGCGGTCATAATTCGAGGACTACCTGCAATGGTTCTTAAAAAGAGGGCCAGCTGTTCCAGGTTCAGCATTTCCAGGCAGAGAAATTTTCCTCTGGCTTTGCGGGGGCTCTGGGTCCATGCCCCCAGCTGCCACGAACAAAATTCAAAAGTTTGGGGGGGGGGGTGGCCCTTCAATGGCATGGACGCCATTTTGACTTTTTTGACTTCTCCCTAGCCGATACTCACCAGCAGCCCTTAATTTCAAGTCCTTAATTTCAACCCTTAATGTTCAAGCAAATAGGCTGACTCTGATTCTGGGTTTATTATTTATCATTAATTAGTTCTTTGATTGAAAATGCGATTTTATTGTACATGTTTCTTAACTTGGGTTCGCCGCCCTGAGTCCTTCGGGAGAAGGGCGGCATATAAATACATGTAATAAATAAATAAATAATAAATTTCAACTGGGGGAAGCCTTGGGCCCCGTCGCTCCCAATGGGGGCTTTCCCTGCTTTCCTCCCTCTCCCTCCCCTCCCCCCCCCAGGATTCCCTCAGGCCTCCCCCTCACCCCAAAGGCGCCGGACCTCGGGGGGGACGCTCTGCGAGAACCAGGCGCTGCGGCCCCTAAACATCCCGCCGTGAGGCCGAGCAGGGGCCTCCCAAAGCTCCATATGTCCCCATTTCCTTTCCATCTGAACAAAGGCCCCAAAATGTCTCCGCCCACCCACGGACGAAAGTGGTTTGCACACACATGTCCTGTCTTCTTGCACGCATTTGCACTCAGGTGCCCATTAATATGCATGGAGGTTGCATGCAAATCACAGGCCGTGTTTCCCTCTCCTTCGGGGGGGTGGGGGGTGGGAGACGGGGGGGGTCTCCTATCCGGCAGCTAAATCCAGGCGTAAAAAGAGGCCCTGAAACCTGCTTGGCAGATTCCAAACACCGAATTTTGTAACCTATCAATCGTGCGAACAGCAGTCGTGCTAAGAATGATCTTTCCAACCCACAGAAGGCAAAAAGAGTAACTCAGATCGACAGCTGGTTTTCACTTTGGAGTACAAGCAGTCCTCGGCTTACGACCCTAATGGAGGCCAGCGTATGAAGGCTATTGTTTAACGCATTGCAAGCCGCCCTGAGTCTCCAGAGAAGGATGGCATATAAATCAAATTTAAAAAAACCCAAACAACTGCAATAATAGATTTGGGCCTTTCTATAGACTGGATTACTTTTCACCAATAGAGATAGTCCTTGACTTACAACTATTCCTTTAGTGACTATTTGAAGTTAGGGCACAGAATAAAGTGACTTACGACTATCACGCTCCTCTCAAAGCATTCCCACACACACACACACACACACAATTCGAGCATTTGGCAGCTGGCATGTGGGTGCCATCTTTCCAGCCGGACTCCGACAAACAAACAAAGTCAATGGGAGAAGCCAGACTTGCTTAATGACCGTACGATTCGCTTAATAAGCGAGGTAATTTGCTGAACGGTGCTACAAAAAAAGGTAAAACTGTGTGTGCCTCACTTACTAACCGTCCCGCTTAGCAATGGGAAATCTGGCCGCAGGTGTGGTGTTAGCTCAAGGACTACCTGTGCAATTGATTTTTTTTAAAAATCTGGGGGAATGAAGTTTTGGTCAGTTATCAATTCCTCGCGTTTCTGAACATTTGCCTGTTTTCACACCGATTCTGAAGAAGGAAGGGAGCTTCCCATCAAACATCAGGAGGAGAGGTGGTGGGGGGAAAAAATCCATGCTTAAATTTAACATTTTATTTTGATATGATCAAGATACCTTTATTATTATTATTGTTATTACTCTTACAATGTTATGGAATGGAACACTAATAGCTTGGGATACATCTTTTTGCTCAACCTTACAGTCAGAAATTCTGCCGGAAAGAAATCGGATGACCCCATTGGAGATGCTCTTTAAGTGGTCAAGGAGGCATTGGCTACCTTTTCAAAATGGTTGTCCTAGCGGAACCACAGAAAGGGACAAAGGAACTACTCTACTCTTTCAAAGAGTGAGGAGTTAACCCCAAGGGAACTGGTTGGGCCCTTCTACCGGCCCTGGGGTTGTAACCCACAATCTTATAAGTTTCCACAGAGCCAGGCTCAGAGCTGAGGAGACGTCTCCATCTTCACCGTGCTTCTACATATTGAAAGCTATGATTCTCAGTGGTTCCTTGTTCTCTCCAGAGTCATTGAGACATGGGCAAAAGTAGGGGTATACCTTCTCGGTGAAAGTGTCCGTGAAGGTGTAGAGGTGAGACATGGACATGGCATCATAAAAGGATACCTGGCCGCCTTCGTAATCCAAATAGATCCCCACTCTGCTCAGACGGCCAAGCAAGGTTAGACATTTGGGGCGGATATCTACGGCCTTTAGCTCGTTCTTATTCCTCAGTTTGATCAACCAGTGGCCTTCCTTGGGTGAGAGGGGATAATTCCCTTTCCGGTTAATGCTTTCCCGGACAACTCCTAAAGTCCACTTGCTCTTCTTCTTCACTTCCACTTCCCAATAGTACTTCCCGGTGGTGAATCCTTCAGCACCTAAGACCGAAACGCTGCAATCAAATCTTTCTGGAGTATCTGGAAGAATCTGCTTCATGTCGTTATGCCAGACGCAGGTCAACCCTTCAGAGAGGATCAAGTTGGGATGGGCTGTGTTAGGATCCAAGGTGATGAAGGTGATGTCTGGAGAAGGAAGGAATATGATTGGTAAAGCCTGGGAGATGCCTCCAAATGACTTGACACACAATAAACAAGGCCTATCCATACAATCAGAGGTGGGCTTCAAAAATTTCAGCAAGGGGTTCTCTGCCCAGCTGCTGGGTGGGTGTGGCCTAGTTGGTCTCCTGCACCATGGTGGGGGTGGGGAGTGTTTTTGCCCTCCCCGGGCTCCGGAGGCTTTTGTCGAGCCTCCGGGAGGGTGAAAACAGCCTCCCCAGGCTCCAGAGGCCCTTTGGAGGGTGGAAATGGGCCCTTCCCAAACTTCCAGTAGGCCGTTTTTCGCTCTCCCTGAGCCTCTGCCCGCACCCTGCACTTACCTGCATCCAAAACGGGCCATGTGGGGATTCCTGGGATGGGCAAGGTGGGGTGGGCGGGGCCAGCCAGAAGTGCAATTATGTTTCTGCCCCAGCTACGGAACCCAAAGAACACAGCACACACAAACTCTATACAAAGCTTATTTTACTCAAATAACTTAGTCTTTATCAACCAAAGGCTGTTAATACTGTCTTAACAGCCTACCAGAATTCTAAGATAAGGTAATCACAGTCTTACTAGAGTTGGCAGAAAGCCCAGAAACAATTTTGCAGAGAATCCAGATGCGAAGGAGATTGAACTAAAGTTGTTCCCTACAGCTTGCTGCAAGCGGCTTTCCTCCTTAAATAGGCTAAGGGAGTGGCCAATTAGCCCGAAGCCTCACTTTTGCGGAGACCTCCTCCTGATGAGCCACTCCTGCCTTTTGGCAGCTCTGCGCGCCCGTACATCAAGAAGAGGCTCCTCCTCTTCGTCCTCTTCACTTAAAGGAGCTTCTGGAGGTTCTGAAGGCCCTGGCTGAATCCCCGCCTCTGGCACCACATCTTCTCCAGCCTCCTCACTGTCCGGCTCGAGCGCCAGATGAACAGGCTGCTGGCGCAGCACCACACCAGCCTCCTCGTTGTCGGAATCAACTACAATCTGCACAGGCCACTGACGGGCCACAACAGATTAGGGGTTCTCCAAACTGCACAGAATCTTAGCTATAGGTTCTCCTGAACCCTGCAAATCCCCAGCAGTCCACCCCTGTATACAATATACTAACTTTCTTTGGTACAGATATGAAATACATTAACCTCTTATTCTAAAATCAACAGCTATAGTATTTATATCATCGTAAACAGTTCCAAGTGTCAAATCCCAAAATTAAACGTGCATTTCTTTCAGTGACTAGCAAGAAGCCACACGGGGAGAAGCAAAGTTAGATTTTCCTTAATCAGAATAACTTCTTTTGCCATCTCAACCAGTTGCATTAGCTTCCCCATCCCTTCTTCTATGATAGGAATGTGGGGGGGGGGGGGGGGAATCAATTTTAGTTAAGATCAAGAAACTGGATCTGGTTGTTTCTTCACCTGGATTAAGGATGGTTCTCATTTCTTTCCACATTGCATAATGCATGGGGCCCTTGAATTCTCCAGAGTTCAGCGTCCCGGTCACTAATTGTCCCAGAGAGGAACTTTCGGTTTTGTTCTCCATCCTACACAAGACATTTGTAGAGTTAGTTAAACATGGCAGTGATGGGGGATAATCTGACACATAATGAGCCATGGTGGCGCAGTGGTTAGAGTGCAGTACTGCAGGCTACTTCTGCTGACTGCTGGCTGCCTGGAATTTGGCAGATCAAATCTCTCCAGGCTCAAGGTTCAGACTCAGCCTTCCCTCCTTCCAAAGCGGGTAAAATGAGGACCCAGATTGTTGGGGGCAATAAGATGACTTTGTATAAAAAAGAACACCGCTTTGGGGTGGGGGGGTGAAAGCCTTACTAAGCAGGTATATACAAAAAGTATGAAGGCTATTGCTTAACACATTGTAAGCCGCCCTGAGTCTCTGGAGAAGGGCAGCATATAAATTAATTTTTTTAAAAAAATACCGAAAAGGATGCAAAATGTGGACAGAATCTAGAAATTAGAGATGACTGAAATGTGGTAGATAGATAGATAGATAGATAGACAGACAGACAGACAGACAGACAGACAGACAGACAGATAGATAGATAGACAGAGATAGAGAGAGAGACAGAGAGAGACAGAGAGAGACAGAGAGACAGAGATAGATAGAGATAGAGATAGATAGATAGAGATAGACAGAGATAGAGATAGACAGAGATAGATATAGATAGATAGATGATAGATAGATAGATAGATAGATAGATAGATAGATAGATAGATAGATAGATAGATAGATAGATAGATAGATAGATAGATGATAGAACTATTCTCTTCTATTGAAATCCATTCATTTTGAACACCGATAAATGTGTTTGCATCAAGACAGAAGAAACACTACATAGATGCTGAAGGGTTGAATGTTAGGATTCCCAATCTAAAGGGAAGAACCTTATGTATTTATGCTTGTTTGGGTCCTTCAAACAGAGCAGAATATGCAGCCACAGACAAATCAGGCCAACCAATGGGAATGGTCCAAATTTTGTGGTTTATTTTTGTATTTTTTCCTACTCTTGAACTCTGCTATAATCATTTCAAAATATTTCCTTATAGACATGTACTCACCGTTCTACAAATGGCTTTATTCCCTGTTAGGAGGGGAAAAAAACAAGAGAAAAGGAAGAAGAATAATTTCTAAATTGCCTTCCCTTTGGACCCATTTATAAGTATAAATATAACTCAGCAAAGCAAAGATTAGATTTCAAAATTCTCAATGGCCTTCACAGTTTTGAAGGCTTCTGGGGACCTTCATACCAGTGGTGAAATCCAAATGTTTTTACTACTGGTTCTGTGGGCGTGGCTTGGTGGGCATGGCAGGGGAAGGATACTGCAAAATCTCCATTCCCACCCCACTCCAGGGAAAGGATACTGCAAAATCCCCATTCCCTCCCCATTCCTGGGGGAAGGATATTGCAAAATCCCCCTTCCCACCCCACTCTGGAGCCAGCCAGAGGTGGTATTTGCCGGTTCTCCGAACTACTCAAAATTTCTGCTACAGGTTCTCCAGAACCTGTCAGAACCTGCTGGATTTCACCCCTGCTTCATACCTATCCAAGATCTATCTGAAATGATCTTAAAGCCAAATGGGCTAGCAACTTCCTCTCTGACCTTGCCTACCTGACGTCGTAATTCTCAACTACGTCTTTCTTCTCCATGCTAAGTAGATGCCCCTGAGTCCTACATGTCTCACACTCCAGCAACATCATCCCAAACTACATGCAACTCTGTCATCTGGCAATCTTACTTTCAGGAAGCCGGCAGAATTTTGCTGGTACAACCGAGCCTGAATGCAGACCAAAGTGTCTTTTGCAATTTGTGATTGGTCTTGGAGTTTGTTTAGGTTTCCTTCCATTTCCTGCAGAAGGATTTCGCTCTCTTCCTTTAACTGATGGATTAGCATTTTCTCCTTGGTGTGAAGAAACTGGTGCAGCTTTAGGAACTCCAAGGAGATATGGTATTGGAGCTGTAATTTGTTTTCCTGAAAATTAAGAGAGAGAGAGAGAGAGAGAGAGAGAGAGAGAGAGAGAGAGAGAGAGAGAGAGAGAGAGAGAGAGAGAGAGAGAACAAAGTCCATACAATAAGCTGACACCCAGTGATATGGACTTCTGATTGTTGATCTGTTATTTACCATGGGACAATAATTACACCATAAATGAGCTTTTGCAACGTTTCTTTTGATTTATTTCTTCTTTTTAATAATGGCTACCAAGGAAGAAAAATGATTCTGATTTTACTGGCTTGCAGTATATTTATTTGGGTTCAACATAGGGGGATAAATGTGTTGCTCCCCGCCGCCCCCCCCCCCCCCCAAAATTCAAACTGATAGTATCTATTGAATTAACGGAATAACAGAGATGGAAGGGACCATGGAGGTCTTCTAGTCCAAATCCAGGCAGGAAACCCTATACTATTTCAGACAAATGGTTATCCAACCTCTTCTTAAAAACTTCCAATGTTGGAGCATTTACAACTTCTGGAGGGAAGTCGTTCCACTGATTAATTGTTCCAACTGTCAGGAAATTTCTCCTTAGTTCCAGGTTGCTTCTCTCCTTGATTAGTTTCCACCCGTTGCTTCTTGTTCAAGTACTTTGGACAGGGGTCAGCAACCTGCGGCTCTGGAGCCGCATGTGGGTCTTTCACCCCTCTGCAGCAGCTCCCTGTCACTCAAAATATGCGTCACAACCACCAGTGTGCAACACCTTCCAGCACGTGATTTGTTGAGCTTTTCAACCCCCGGTAGGCCAACCATGAATAAATCCAAGAAAAGAAAAGTTTCAGAAGAAAACAGAATGTTTAATTCAACTACATATGCTAGTTTTGTGGCCACTCAAGAAATAGTCAGGCACGGGAAGGGTTTTGTGGCTCCCGGTGTTTTCTTTTCTGTGGGAAACGGGTCCAAATGGCTCTTTGAGTGTTTAAGGTTGCAGAACCCTGGCTCTGGAGAATAGGTTGACCCCCCTCTTTGTGGCAGTCCCTCAAATATTGGGACACACTGCTATCATTCATACTCACTTTACGCATGCATACTCACTTTATGACTAGATATTTTCTCCTCCTGAGCATTCTTCAACACCTCCAGTTTTACCAGGATAGACCTGAGCTGAAGTCTCAACGTGAGTAGCCTTTCCTGTAGACATAATGGGAAGTTACAGCTCCAGATTAACCAGATTAAAAAAGCTACTTCTCTCAGCCCCAAATCCTTAGCCTTCAAAAGTGGGTCATCATCCTTGAAATGTGGCTCATTTCGAACAGAACACAAGTGTTTTTTTTAAAAAACTCAACAAGTTTATGTGGTGTGGACTTCCAACATGCTGTCTGTGGAATTCTGGGAGTTGAAGTCCACACCGCTTAGGGGCGCAGGGCTTGAGAAATACTGCAAAACATTAAGAGGGGAATCTGCTGGAACAGGAGTCTCCAACCTTGGCAACTTTAAGCCTGGCGGACTTCAACTCCCAGAATTCTTCAGCCAGCAAAACTGGCTGAGGAATTCTGGGAGTTGAAGTCCTCCAGGCTTAAAGTTGCCAAGGTTGAAGATCCCTGTGCTGGAACATCTAAAGGGCCTTCAAAGGGCCTTTGACTGGGTCACAGGACCATTAGTGATATCAGGCTTCAGCACGTCATTTACCGTATATATCTGCACTGCATCAGGGATGAGGAGAAACTGAGTACATTGGTCTTTGGGCATCTGAGCTTCTCGGCAGGTGAAGCAAGCTAATTTCCCTTGGGGTTTCCAGTAGAGGGTCAGTGGTTCTCCATGCTCCATGCATTTCTGCTGTTGGCCTCCCACGTGAAAAGTCTTAATCTTCTCCGCCATCTTTTCCAAGGCTTGGTTGATTATGAACTTGCGGTCAGGAACGTTGACGTGACATTCTGGGCAGAAAACGCCATTTTTATTCCAGATGGCCTCCAGGCAAGGTTTGCAGAAGTTATGGCCGCAAGGTAGAATGACCGGCTCTTTAAACAGTTCGAGGCAAAGAGAACAGGACAACTCCTTGGTGAAGTCATTTGCATTCAAGTCCCATGAGGTGTTTGACGAGCTGGCAAGAATCGGGCTCACTGCTCGATCGTTTAGGGAAATGAGCGACGAAGTGGATGGATTTTTGCTGGTGGAAGTGGACATTGTACTGGAAAGAGCAAACACTAAAGCAACAATCAGAAGTAGGGAAGAAAATATGCATGAGAACGATGGTCTTAAATGATAACGGTTGGATTAGTAGATCATCTAGCTGGGGTCACTTCCAAATCCATCACTGAAGGAATCCTTAACCAAAATAAAGTTGATTATCTGATGAATTCGCTAGATTCATTTCAGTTAGAATTGTTGGATATGAGATGAGAGGCAATTCAATTTAATAGATGATGGATGGATGGATGGATGGATGGATGGATGGATGGACAGATGGATGGATGGACAAATAGACAGATAAGAGAGAGAGAGAGAGAAGGATGGATGGATGGACGGACTGACAGACATAGACAGACAGATAATAGAGAGAGAGAAAGATGATTGAGGGAGAGAGAGAGAGAGAAAAGGAGAGGAAGGAAGGGGGAGGGAGAGAGATAGATTCAACAGTAGGTAAAATTAGTTTTGCCAATTCTAAACCTCTAGATATATTGGAGTATAATTCCCAGGGTTGGTTGGTTGGTTAGTTGGTTGAATAGTTAGTTGGTTGGTTAGTTAGTTAGTTAGGTAGGTAGGTAGGTAGGTATTTATTTGATTTATATTGCCACCTATTCGCCCATGGCGACTCAGTTAAGTCCTTCTGATGATAATCCTGAGAGATAGTACATCCACCCACCCTTACCAAAATGCTCAATTGAGGAAGACTGATGCTTGCTGTCTCCTTTTAAATTCTCATGCCTGGTTTGTTTGTTTTTTAACGACTGAAAAACACACAGCCCAATTAAAGAGTCGCCTTTGTAAACCATCAAAAGGTTTCACTGGTAAATTTGACCAGTTGATTGGCTACATATTACAAATGGGAATAATATAGTCAGAGTTACTCTATTAGTCCTTCAGTGTCCCAATGTTATTAAAAAAAAACAACAACCCACCAATGCCAGTATTTAAGAATGATAGGATGTCCCCAGGATGCAAGATGCTGACCTTGATATGGAAGTGAAGTAGTCCCTTCATGTGGGGTTTACAATTTACTTTGGACCAGCATTCCCCCACCGGGAGATCTTTAGATGTGTTGGACTGCCTAATTCTCATGATCTTCAGCCATTTTAGGACTTCAGTGACAGAGCTTGGGTGATTCAGGTGATTTATAAATTACAGTGGTTACCTTGGTACTCATTCATTCCGTGTGATGAGTACTAAAAATGATGAGTACCAAGCAAACCATGTGACTTATCATGTGATCCTTTATTTCGGCCAGAAGGGGTAATGAGTCACAGCCAACACCAATAAGTTCTACTTTACGTATCAAGTATCAGGAGAAATGACAAGTACCAGGACAAAATTTTCACTTCAAAACGCATCACATACGAAATTCGACAAGTTTTGAAGCAGTCATATAGCAAGGTATGACTACAAAAGAATAATACCGTGTTTTCCCAAAAACAAGACCCTGTCTTATATTTTTTGAACCCTGAAATAAGCGCTTGGCTTTATTGCCATGCGCTCAAAAGCCCGATTGGGCTTATTATCAGGGGATGTTTATTTTGGGGGAAACAGGGTAGTTATTTCATCTATCCTCTATCTTCCATCTAATATCTCTATCTATCTATCTATCTATCTATCATCTATCTATCTATCTATCTATCTATCTATCTATCTATCTATCTATCTATCTATTGATCTATCATCTATCTTCCATCTAATATCTATCTATTGATCTATCATCTATCTATCTATCTATCAGCTGTCTGTCTGTCTGTCTATCTATCTAATCTATCATCTGCCTAATTATATCTGTCTGTCTATCTGCCTGCTTGTCTATTTACCGTGTTTCCCCAAAAATAAGACCGTGTTTCCCCAAAAATATTTTTTTGAATCCTGAAATCAGCGCTTGGCCTTATTGCCATGCACTCAAAAGTCTGATTGGGCTTATTATCGGGGATGTCTTATTTTGGGGTAACAGGATAGCAGCAACAACAATCTTAACACATGTGGACACCAGGTAGGAAAAGTTGCATTAGAAGACCTGGTATGGTTAACTCAGTCCTTCGATTCTGCTGTTGGTTGATATAGATCCACCTCTCTCACCAATTTCCACTTGACGTTATTTCAGACTTGGAATGAGCTCCTGCTTTAAAATATTTTTCACGCCACACTGGGACCTAGAAGTCACCATCTAGCCCTTCCTCCTTGGGGTGCTTCAAGGTAAATTGATCCTGGCTTCCAATTTCCACCCATTTTTACAATGATCTATCATTTACAGCATTTCAAGGAATTCACCTATTTTGCAGAATAAAGTCTTTGCTTTATTGTTCAGAGGAAACTTCGGTTCTTTGCCTGCGTTCCTCACTAACCTGCTTTCAGTGTCCTGCCTTGTAACTGCCACTCTCCAACTGTCTTCTTCTTCCAGAAAATTCCATCGGCTTCCTATGAAATGATTTAGTCTCAAACCTCCTCATGAAGATCTCAAAGCAAGAACAAACTGAATTAACAGCTGTCAAACAGCCCTTATTTTATTCTTTTCTTGGCACTGCTTTCCAAACTGATTGTAACCCAATATTCCCAGAGAGGCACAAATTTGACACCTCGTTTTTATAATCTTACATCAGGGAAAAAAAACCCCTCCTCAAATCTTGTGAAACCGTTATGATTTTGAGGCATTTATTTATAAAGTAAATACCACCGGGATTATTTACTGACAAAAAAAAATTCCTCATACATACAATGCAACTCTTGAGAAATATCGTTGCTAAATTATTGTCTGTGCAACCTATTTCGTCAGCTGTTAAAGGCCTAAACATGTGCTGTGTGCTAAATTTAGCTGAGAATGTTGGCCAGATCTCATGTAGCTTATGTTGGCTTCCCCACCCCCCTTTTCCCCATCTCAATGATTTTAAAAAACTGAATATTGTTTTAATGAATTGGTTAAGAGCCATCGTGGTTGTAGTGATTAGAATGCAATATTGCAGGCTAATTCTGCTGACTACTGGCTACCAGCAGCTTGGCTCAAGGTTGACTCAGCCTTCCATCTTTCTGAGGTGGGTAAAATGAAGACCCAAATTGTTGGGGGCAATAGGCTGACTCTGTAAACTGCTTAGAGAGGGTTGTAAAGCATTGTGAAGCGGTATATAAGTCTAAGCGCTATTGATAGTGCCCTTCCTTCCTTCTCCTCCCTCTCTCCCAGTGGTTAGAATGCAGTATTGCAGGCTAACTCTGCCCACAGTCAGGAGTTCGAGCCTCACCAGGCTCAAGATTGACTCAGCCTTCCATGGTGGGTAAAATGAGGAGCCAGATTATCGGGGGCAATAGGCTGACACTGTAAACCGCTTAGAGAGGGCTGTAAAGCACTGTAAAGCGGTATATAAGTCTAAGTGCTATTGCTACTACCGGTATGTAGCCTAATGTTTTATTGTAAACTACTTTCGAGATGCTTCACTCAATCATTCAAAGCCACAAAGAACTTCCAAAGAAAACATTGTTGGGACAACTTTTATTGAGGGTTATGTGTACATTAGTGAAGGAAAGCAAAATTAACTTATATGTTAGGTAAAACTATCAACTGAGCTAGCCTATCAGATAGCAGTTTATAAAAAAAAACTAATTATCATTTTTAGAAAATTAAATTTTTCCATTCCTATCTTCACAATAACACAAGAAAATACTCTTAACTCCTAAAAGATTTAACCTAACAGTAAATCAAAAGTGATGACTTTTTCCCACTCAGATTGATTGATTGGTCAGTCATATTTAGACTCTATGAGTGATTATATTAATGTTGGTGACTCTATATGGAACATGACTCTAAATATAGAAAACATTTTATAAAATCATGATGCCTCAAATGCTGATTTATATAAACATGTGATACAAAGATAGATGATCCTTTCCTGAAAATGCATTGCTTTAAAAAGTTGAAATTGGAGCTCTTCAGTCATTGATAAGCAGAAACAGCATCTGAAGTAAATTCAAAAAGATCAGCGGCAGAAATAGCATCATTCATCAAATCTGGAAAAAAAGAGATTATTTTTACATTAAAAAAAACACCAAAAAATGTGGTACAGTACACTATAGACGTGATTGGAAAGCCAAATAAATTGTTTTTTGCATCTGTGTTTGAGCTTCTTTTAACAGGGCTATATTGAAAATATAAAAACATGCAAATATAGGGAAAGTACTTTTAAAAGTATTGCCAAGATTTGTTCAGGGCAATCTTGTTAAGGATTGCCAAAAGATGGTGCAAGGCAGTGGTGAAATGTAAAATTTGTTACTACTGGTTCTATTGGCATGGCTTGGTGGTGGGGTAATGGGACTGGGTAGGTGTGGCCAATTTTTTTTTAACTTTTAAAAGCATTTTTTTCTACCACCTCTTCAGCCAAAGTTGCAAAAAAAAAATGCTTTTAAAAGCCTCTGACGATCCCAGCTGAGCCACGCAATCATCAGAGGCTTTTTTTTTAACTTTTAAAAGCATTTTTTTTTGGCCGAAGAGGTTTAGAAAAATGCTTTTAAATATTAAAAAAAAAAAAGCCTCTGATGATCTCAGCTGTTTTGCGCAGGGCTCTGCTGCTTGCTGCAAAGAGGTAAATTGCTGGAGCAGATTTTTTTTTCCTTGTGCTAATCAAACTATGCTGAAAACGAAAATGAAAGTAAAGCAGGCTGTTTGCTGCAGAGAGGCAAAATTGCTGGGAGGCTGAGAGAGATTTCTTTTTCTTCTTTTCCTGATCAAAAAATGTAGGTGGGCTTTATACTCCGGTGCGTCTTATACTCCGAAAAATACGGTATTAATACAACACATTAAAATCATACACTTTCGTATTTCGTGTGAAGTATACTTTTCCTGAAACAGCCATCTCTTACCTTATTTGCTGGAGATTACTGGTTTAGTAATTCTGGTCTGTGGAACACAAAAAGAATAAAATTTCAGCACATATTTCTTCAAATATATAACATATCATTGAGTTATAACATAACTTAGCATACAGATGCTAAGCTAATTCTTTGCTAGTGTTTTGAATGCTCTAAACGAAATACACCTCCTAATTTATTTATTTATTTTTTGTCTTAAATGATTAAAAACAAATGGTTAAAAACCTTTCCGGCAGCATTTTCTATCAAGGTTTTTTTAGAATGAGTTAGTATTTTTCAGAGGAACCTCAAGAGAAATCGTCTTAGAGAAAAGAAAATGATGGGAAAGGGAAGGCTAGAACAGAATCTAGCAGTAGCATATAGATCCACAGCAGATCCGTAACAGATTCCTTTTCATGATGTTTACAAGTGAACTGCCCAGAATGGTTGGAAACTGGGCAGTATACTAATGTAATCCATAATAATAAAAACAGTCAAGGCTTAGTGAATTGATTGTATTTCTTTCTTTTTAGAAAGATAGCTACTGAAATCCTAAAATAAAAATCCTAAAATCCTAAAATACAGAAAAGGGATTCTTATTATCATTTCCAGACTTTCGTTATTATACCCCACGATGATAAAATAGATTTCCAGTAATTCATGCATTGCCTGTTTTCTTGACTGCTCAACTAGCAAAGGCTGAAAAAGTTAGCCATGGTTTGTCAGAGATGGTAGATGGAAGATCAGGACGTGGGAGAAATCCAACAGACCATCATGGTTCATTGGGCTCAACGGAAGGTTGCTTCAATCCCCAGGGCATGGCTTCATTGCACTGGCCCCTTTACAGGAGGGGCGGGGGACTTCTATCTCCCCAGATGTTGCTGAACTACAACTCCCAGGATCCCTCACCAACGGGAGGGTGAATCGGAAGACTAGATCAGCAATACGTGGAGAGAGACTAGACTGGTGACACCCATGATGTAGTCTCCAGCTAAACTAGGCTTGTCCAAACTTGACCACTTTTAAAACTTGTGGACGTCAACTACCAGAATTCCCCAGCCAGCATAGGTAGCTAGGGAATACTAGGGAGTTGACGCCCATAAGTCCTAAAGTGGTGGTGGGTGGTTCGGAGAACCGGTAGCAAAAATCCCTGCACCCCTCCCATGCCCAGCTGAGCCGCGCGATCATCAGAGGCTGGGTTTTTTTATTTTAAAAGCATTTTTTCTTCGGCCGAAAAAATGCTTTTAAAAGTAAAAAAAAAAAAAAAAGCCTCTGATGATCGTGCAGCTCAGCTGACATCGTCAGAGGCTTTTAAAAGCATTTTTTTCTACAAAGAGGTTGAAGGGGGAAAAAAATGTCTTTAAAAGCCTCTGGCGATCCCAGCTGAGTTGCCTGATCGTCAGAGGCTTCTAAAAGCATTTTCTTTCTGCAACCTCTTAAGGTTGTAGAAAAAATGCTTTTAAAAGAAAAAAAAAAGCCTCTGATGATCGTGTAGCTCAGCTGACATTGTCAGAGGCTTTTAAAAGCATTTTTTTCTACAAAGACATTGTAGGGGGAAAAAATGTCTTTAAAAGCCTCTGGCGATCCCAGCTGAGTTGCCTGATCGTCAGAGGCTTCTAAAAGCATTTTCTTTCTGCAACCTCTTAAGGTTGTAGAAAAAAATGCTTTTAAAAGTAAAAAAAAAAAGTTGGCCACGCCCACCCAGTCACATTACCCCACCACCACCAAGCCACACCCACAGAACTGGTAGTTAACAAATTTTAGATTTCACCCCTGGACTAAACCACGGACTAGGACAGTGATGGCGAACCTTTTTGGCACCGAGTGCCGAAAAGGGAGCCCATGCGCACGGAGCATCGAGTGGCGAAAAGGGAGTGCTTCACGCGCGTACTTATCAGGGCCGTAACCAGGAAGCAGAGCTGCCCAGGGGCATGCATGTACCGGAAAATGTACTTCTGGCTTCTGGCATGTGCATGCGCGCTGGCCAGCAAGACTACTGGTGGCCGCTCAAACACTGAAAAATGGAAAACCAGATCTTCCCGTTTCCGGCACTGCCATGCACACAAAGGCCAGTTGATCATCCTGTGCACATGCACGCCAGAAACCCGGAAGAGGAATGGGCAACGGCCCGTGTGCCAGGCGACATGGCTCCATGTGCCACTTCGGGCACGCGTGCCATAGGCTCGCCATCACTGGACTAGGACGTTTTAACTATTCCAGTTTCAAGTGGAGGAAGGATGGGGAGGGGGAAGAAGAAACGGAATAGAAAGCCAAGTCAAAGTAGTTACCCCATTTTACGATCTTGGGTTCGCTGAGCGTCTGGTGGCTGACGGAGCAGGAATATTCATCTTTTCCATTGGGAACCACCACAACGTGAGTAAGAAGCTGGAAGGTCCAGTCTTCCTTGAAAGAGAGGTCGGACTTCTTGACGTTGGGTATTTCAACATTATTCTTCAGAAGGGTAACGTTGATTTTTGGTGGGTGGAAACCCTCCACAAAGCAGTGCAGAATATTCTCCTTGCCAACGGATATAGGATAGCGGGAATACACCTGCACCGAAGGAGCTTCTAAAGGTTGGGGAGAAATTCAGAAATGAATAGATTAACTTTGATGATTAAAGATAAGGAGGAATCAGAATATTTTAAAACATGGAATTATTTTTTATAGTTGGTTGGAAAAGAGATATAAAGGACTGATACTATAACTGTGTACAAACGATGACTATAATATTGATTTAGAAATGAAACGTTAGAATGGCTTGGATGAATATGAAGAAACTTATGGAAGATGGAGAAGAAGCCTAGAAGATAACACTGAGGCGTCACAGGGAAGGGAGGATTGATGTATTAAATGTTTGTTTGTCTTAAAAAAATATATATTTTTTTACCAAGGTTGGGGTGAGGGGGGAACACAAGAGAAGATGTTGTAAATCCAGGTCCATCTGGCCCATATTTTCTCCACCATGCCCACAGGGCCTTCCTCAAGATATAATTTTTGTAATTTAGAATGAATGAGCTGGAAGGGACTTTATTTGCTTATTTGTTTATTTATTTGTTTGTTTGTTTATATTTATATACCGCCCTTCTCCCTAGGGACTTTGGAGTCCAGCCCCCTGTTCAAGCAGGAAAACCTATATACTATTGCAGATAAGTCATTGTCTAGACCAGGGATGTCAAACTCAAGGCCCAGGGGCCGGATGTGATCCATGGGGTGCTTAGATCTGGCCCACAGGGCCACCCTGGAAGCAGCAAAGGACCACACACGGTTGTCCCAAGCTCCGTTTTCACTGGCAGAGCACACGGGCTACCACAGGCGCCCCTGACATGAGTGGCATCAAGCTGGCCATGCTATTGTGGCCTGTCAATGGCCTGTGCAGCTGGTAGCTGATTCCAACAGCAAGGAGGCTGGTGTGGTGCAGCTGGCACTCAAGTCGGACAGTGAGGAGGCTGGAGAAGATGTGGTGCCAGAGGCAGGGATTCAGCCAGGGCCTTCAGAACCTCCAGAAGCTCCCATAAGTGAAGAGGACGAAGAGGAGCCTCTTCTTGATGCATGGGCGCGCAGAGCGGCCAAAAGGCAGGAGTAACTCCTCAGGAGGAGGTCTCCTCAAGAGTAAGGCCTTGGGCTAATTGGCCATTCCCTTAGCCTATTTAAGGAAGGACGACAACTGAGGCAATTTGCAGGGAACAACTTCATTCACTCTCCTTCGTGTCTTGATCTTAGTTCTCTGCAAATTGTTTCTGGGCTTTCTGCCAATCCTAGTGAGATTACGATTATTTATTCTTTGGATTCTTATAGGCCGTTAAGAAAGTTAATGAACAGCCTTTGTTGGAAAAAGACTGATTTAATTTAGTAAACTAAGGTTTGTACAGACTTTGTGTGTGCTGTGTTCTTTGGGGTTCACAGCTGGGGCAGAACACATGCCCACCTTGGCTATGCCTATCTGCCCCCCCCCCCAAGATCAAACACAATCCTGATGCGACCCTCAATGAAGTTTGACACTCCTGGTCTAAACTCTTCTTAAAAACCTCCAGTGATGAAGAATCCACAACTTCTGGTGGCAAGCTGTTTCACTGGTTAATTGTTCTCAAAGTTAGGAAGCTTCTTCATTCCCGGTTGCTTCTCTCCTTGATGAATTTCCAACCAATAGATTTGACCCTCCAATGTTGCTTCCAGAGAGAACATGATTTCCAACAGCTGATCTATCCAGGTAGCTTCAAGCAAGTCATATACAATAACAGGGTCACTTCTTTAGAAAAGATGGGGTGGGGGGGGGGAGACTTAAAAAAAAAAAAGCCAAGAAGAATCCGTGGGTTCCCAAATGAATCTTTTGGCTACAAGCAGGATTCTCCTGGCTCAGTACAGGTGGCCCTCAATGCACATCCATAATTTGGATCGGAATTTCGGTTGCTAAACCATTCGGTCGTTAAGCAAATCATATGACCAGCCCTGATTTTTATTACCATTTTTATTGCGGTTGTGAAGTAAATCGCATGGTGATTAAGTGAATCCCCATTGAGTTTGCATGTCAGAAGCAGGCTGGGAATTAAGATCATGCCAAATGGATGAAAATCGATGGTTTTTATTTTTTAAAAAATATATTAAAAAATCAGATTTTTTTTAAAAAAATTAAATTGGATTTTTTAAATCAAATTTAATAAAATGCTTTTGGAGTAAAAATCTATCTAAAGATAGTTTTCTATTTAAGATACATTCAAAATTTAGTTTATTCAGCCTGAAATGGAGCATGAGGCTGAATATTCTGCAATATCGGTCAGTCAACAGCAGATCAAAGGAGCTGCTGCTGCGGGACAGAGATGACAATTGCTCTTTAAAAATTATGGTTTAAATCAAGCTGATTTAAATCAAGCCTTTTTACTAGTGATTTAAATCGTGATTTAAATTGACTTGATTTAAATCGTGATTTAAATTGACTTGATTTAAATCGTGATTTAAATTGATTTGATTTAAATCAAATTCACCCTGAGATCATGTGACCGCAGAATGCTGCCATCATTGTAATGGCGATCACATCCTCACCTCAAATTCTGGGAGGACAAAGAAGAAATAAAAGTGTGACATACATATTAGGGCAGATTTTTTTTTTCAACCGTGGCAACTCTTGAGATGTGTGGACTTCAACTCCTAGAATTTCTCAGTCAACATGTTGGCTGAGGAACTCTATACGTTGAAACCCACATATATTAACGTTCCCAGGTTTTAAAAAAAAACCAATGATTTTTAAAGCAAACAATTTTTTTTTTTTTTGGTTTTCACATTTTGAAAAGAGCCTTTTTAAAGCATTGTTATTTTCTTTGACAATGTATCCATCACAATTGTGTTTTGTTCCTTTGCTATTTCTGTTACTAGGCCAGAAAGCAGAGGGTCTTGAGTTCAAGTTCGGGCCTTAACTATGAAAGCCAGCCTGAAGACTTTGGGCCAATCACCCGGGGACAGTGAGTTCTAGTCCTCATTTAGGCATGAAAAGCAGTTGAGTGATTTTGGGCCAGGGCCAGTCACTTTCTCACAGCCCAACCCCCCTTCACAGGGTTGTTGTTGAGGTGGGGAGGAAGAAAGTGTGTGGGGTATGTTCATCATCTTGAGTTCTTTGTAAAAATAATAAAAATAGAATATAAATATTTTTAAAGCAAAATAAAAAAAAAATAAGGCCAGCCGAGTGTCAGAAAATTAACGGCCCAAGCTTCTTTTCACTATTAATTTATCAGACTCTTAAGTTTTTCTCTATTTTCCTAAATCTAGCAACTATTGCAAAACTCTAGAGGAGCACTTCATGGCTATTTTATTTTCGGAGAATGCACCGTATCAGAACCGTTTCCAGCACACCGTCATCCCTTTCAAATCAAAGAAAATACTTGCTACTCAAGTCTTCCCCTTCTGCCCTTTTGCATCTGGGGCACTGAGCCCCACCACTAAATCAGAAACATGACCAAGGGAAGAAAACCAAGTGAAGTTTATAACGAAAGACAAGATGGTAGCCATCACAGGCCTTTGTGTTCCTCACCCATCATGGCTGCTCGATACACAACCTCTCTGCCTTTTAGAGAATAAAATGGATTTTTATTGATTTGGAATAGTTTTAAGCCATCCTGTGAAGTTTAGGCAGCTTTAAAACGCAATAAAAATAGAAGAATAAACAAAGGGAACCCCTCCCATTTCCTTCCTGTACTTCCCAATCAACAGAAATACAGGGAAAAAAAAGCAAAATGAAAATTCAATTCTCCTATTTTTCTTCCAACTGGATCTGTCCATCTGTCCACATAAGTATTGCAAGGGAGTCTGTTTTTTTCTTTTTAATTTCCTAGATGATTTGTAAAAAAAATAATAATAAAGGCAGGAAATAAAGAAATAAGATTATACCAGGCCACAGAAAGGGAGGGAAGACGCCTCCGCTCACCATCTTCCAGCAAACTGCTGAGCTAACCCAGGACAGACCCAGGAGACACAAATTTAATTTCCTAGACTATTCATAAAAATAACAAAAGCAGGATATAAAAGAAACAATATTATTTATGAAACATCGTGAAGGTGATTTATCAATAAATAAGATTATAGAAGGCTACAGAAACAGAGGGAAGATGTCTCTGCTGGTCTCAACACTACAAGTCCCCTCGGGGAGAAGGGCGGTAAATAAATGCAATAAACTAAAAACTACAACCCCCTCCCCATCTTCCCGCTAACCCGGGACAGACCCGGGAAACACAAATTGAATTTCCTAAGATTATTCGTAAAAATAACAAAAGGAGGATATAAAAGAAACAAGATTATTTATAAAACATCATGAAGGCGATTTATCAATAAATAAGATTATAGAAGGCTACAGTCTCCCCTGATCTCAACACTACAACCCCCCCCCCCATCTTCCTGCTAACCCGGGAGAGACCCGGGAAACGCAAATTGAATTTCCTGTATTATTCGTAAAAGTAACAAAAGCAGGATATAAAAGAAACAAGATTATGCAAAGCCGCAGAAAGAGAAGACAAGACGTCTCCGCCGATCTTCCCGTAAACCCCTGGGCTAACCTGGGACAGACCCAGGAGACGCCAACCCACCTTCCACCCTGCCAAGTCCCCTGCGAGTTTCGGGGTCTTCCTCCCCCCTCTTGAAGAAAAGCTCTTGAAAAAAAATGCAACCAATAATAGAAAGGGGGGGGAGGAATCTTAAGCACAGCAATTTCTCAATTCACCCGTTTCTAACCCGGGTTAAGAAAACAGCCGCCAACCCCGCCGGATAGAAGAAGAACTCGTGGCAGGAGCGCCGAATTCGCAATCGCGAGAAGCAGAAAAGTGGTCTTACTGTCCTTGGCTTCCGTCAGATCGGAGACCCACACCAACACGACGCACCAGAGGAAAAGTTCTTTGCAGCTCGCCATAGTTGTTGGATTTTGGGGGGGTTTTGAAGCCCCGACAACTGCCTTCCGCACTTCTCGGATCGCGAAAGTGAAGTGACTGCGGAGCTGGAGGAAACAACGCCTTAAGAGAAAGAAAAAAAAACCTCGTCTCTGGCCCAATCAAAAAATCGAAAGGGTCGTGTCGTCACTGGTCGCTAGGCACGAGGTCTCCCGCAGGGCTCTGCTCAAGCAGTTCGGGACTTTCCAGCGCAGGCGCACTTCTGCCCGCCGCGACTTCCACTTTCGATTTCTGGCTGCGGGGAAGGCACGGCTGATTTCCGAGAAACCGACGCAGCTCGGCTTTCAAAGGAGGGGGAGCGAGGAGGCTCTGCTGCGGCCGCTGAAGCTCAGAATGCGGATTGCAACGGCTGGGACGGGCCAAAGGGGGGACGGGATTCAGGTTGTGTCCCAAAGGTGCTCCTTCCTTCCTTCCTTTCTTTCATTCTTTCGTTCGTTCGTTCTTTCTTTCTTTTTCTTTCTTTCTTTAGTTCGTTTTCTTTCTTTAGTTCATTCTTTCTGTTTCTTTAGTTCATTCTTTCTTTCTTTAGTTTGTTCTCTTTCTTTCTTTTTCTCTTTCTTTCATTCGTTCGTTCATTCTTTTTTTCTTTAGTTCATTCTTTCTTTTGTTCTTTAGTTCGTTCTTTCTTTCTTTCTTTAGTTCATTTTTTCTTTCTCTCTTTTTCTTTAGTTCATTCTTTCTTTCATTCTTTCTCTTTCTTTAGTTCATTCATTCTTTCTTTCATTCTTTCCCTTTCTTTAGTTCATTCTTTCTTTAAAGAAAGAAAGAAATTGTTCTTTCTTTTTTTTCTTTAGTTCTTTCTTTCTTTCTCTTTCTTTCTTTCATTCTTTCGTTCGTTCTTTCTTCTTTCTTTCGTCAAGAGGCAAGTGGACTTTCTGGTTCATCCAAGAAGCTTCTTCAGCCTCCCCCACTGTCCAGCCAGAGCTGAAGAAGCTTCTTGGATGAGAAGCAAAAATGTCTTCAAAGAAAACGTGGAAACTAATCAAGGAGAGAAGCGACTTAGAACTGAGGAGAAATTTTCTGACAGTGAGAACAATTAATCAGTGGAACGACTTGCCTCCAGAAGTTGTGAATGCTCCAACACTGGAAGAGATTGGACAACCATGTGTCTGAAGGGATGTTGGGTTTCCTACCTAAGCAGGGGGTTGGACTAGAAGACCTCCAGGGTCCCTTCCATTATTTTGCTATTCTATTCTATTCTATTCTATTCTATTCTATTCTATTCTATTCCATTCCATTCCATTCCATTCCATTCCATTCCATTCCATTTTCTCTTCTCTCTCCTCTCCTCTCCTCTCCTCTCCTCCCCTCCCCTCCCCTCCTCTCCTAAAACCAGAAAATCCACTTGCCTCTTGGAAAACAAAGCATCTTTGGGATAACCACAACCTAGATGACTGAGAATCTCCATAAACATCTCAGATATTGTTCCAGAAAAAATGGTGGAATAGCTACAATTGATCACCTTTGTTAGGGCCTGTTTCTTTTTAATCCGTTGGCAGGTTGTTTATCTGGAGAGGCAGGGAATTTCCTAGGATAAATTTATAACCCCGAACTTTGCTCTCTGACAAAAGAGGGTTGAGCTTGTTTGGCTGGGATAGCAGTTTCAAAAACAGCTTATATAGATATATATAAGCTTATGAGTTTGTGAAAGTTATCTGAGTTTATAATTCTAAACAGAGGCCCGTGTACGCAAAGCTGCATATGTGTTTTTTTCATGCATCATCTGACATCCAAATTTATTTATTTATTTATTTATTATTGCAATTTATATGCCACCATTCTCCCGAGGGACTCAGGGCGGCTTACAAAAACGACAATTTCCAATACACAAATCACAATAAAATTAAAATCAACAACCCAATCAAAACGATTTAAAATTATGACAATGTACACCCCATAACGGATCAAATGCACAAAATACAAGCGGCTCTAGACTTAAAACCACCATTGGGACTGGAATTCTCATTGCTAAGCAAGATGGTTGTGAAATGAGTCGCATCTAACTTGACAACTTTTTGTGCCATGGTCGTTAAAACGTATCGCTGCAGTTAGGGGAGTTTTGTTAAATGATTGAGCGAGCCTGGCTTCTCGTGTTGATTTCGTTTCTGGGAAGGAAGCCAGCTAGGAAAGTCCCAAATGGTGATCTCATGACCCTGGGATGCTGCAGTCATGGTAAATACATGCCAGCCAGTTGCCAAGGTCCCACATTTTAACAATCGTAAGTGTGAGCGCCAGACCTAAGTCCATTTTTTTCAATACCATTGTAACTTTGAATGGTTGTTAAAAACGAAGGTTTGTTAAGTTGAGGACGACTGAAGGAGACCCCTCCCCCAAGTAGAACAACCTCTCTCCTGTAGAAAGTTAGCAAGAAAGGAAATGGGTTAAAACCAGTGGTGAAATTCATTTTTTTTTACTACCGATTCTGTGGGCCTGGTATGGTGTGGCTCGGTGGGCGTGGCAGGGGAAGGATAGTGCAAAATCTCCATTCCCACCCCACTCCAGGGGAAGGGTACTGCAAAATCTCCATTCTCACCCCCCTCCAGGGGAAGGGTACTGCAAAATCTCCATTCCCACCCTGCTCCAGGGGAAGGATACTGCAAAGTCTCCATTCCCACCCCACTCCAGGGGAAGGATACTGCAAAATCCCCATTCCTAGGGGAAGGATATTGCAAAATCTCCTTTATTGAACTCCGCTCCTTGGTCCCCGGGATCCGATTCGAAGTTAAGCCCTCCGGAATGGCTCGCAAACCAGCTAGCCGCGCGCATCGGACCCACGGGTCACCCGACCCCCGCGGCTGAGCCCCTTAAGGGGAAGGGTGTATTTTTTTAAATGAGACCCGGACCGGCTGCCCCGCCCCCGAAAAGGCCCTTTAAAAGAGTCGGCATGGGCGCAGGGAGTGACCGCTGCCGGGAGAAGGCACTACGAGGGCTCCATGGCCGAAGGAGGCGAAGTCGCGGGGGCGCTGGACGTGGTAAGCACCCAGCGGTGCGGAGCCTCGGCGGCCGAGCCGGTGGATGCTGGAGCCCGTGGGAGAAGCGCCCTCCTCCTAGCCCTTCGCGGCGCGCGTTCCCAAACCGGGGTGCAATCCTGCTGCATCCTTTTGCCTTCCTTTTTCGGGGAAGCTACGAGTCCTTGGCGTGCTTTCCTTCTGCATTTCAGTGCTACGCTTTGAGTAGTAGACGAGCGCTTGAGGAGTACGTTTCCCCGGAGTAGCTGCGTCCCTGCAGTCGGGAGTAGTAAGACTTTACTCCTGGATTCCGGAGCGCGTAGTGCCGAGGATGCTCCGCGCGGGGCGAGTGGGGCGAGCAGTTCTCTTACGCCCGGAGTTGTTGTTCCTCCTCCTCCTTTTCTCCTTCGCCTCCCTCCCTCGTAAATGTGAATTACTCCTCCTCGTGGCTGTTGGAAGACCGTACAAATAAGACTGGTCTATCCTTTCTCAGCAAAGAGACTTTGACTATTCAACTAGCGCTTGAATCTTAAAGGGGGGGGTGGAAAATATTGGCTGTCTTGCCTTTGGAGAGGAACTGAAATACTGCTAGTATAAATACCGGTAGTAGTAACTCAGCAGTGATGCTGGCTCGGTACAAAACACTATTTCTGACTGAAATAGACAGAGGTGTAATCAAAACGATGAGTTTAAACTTTCTTGAACTGGCCCAGTTTTGAGTTTTGGTTAAAATTCCCTATTTTCCAAGGAGAAATTTAAATATATGAGGTTGCATTTTCTTTGTTTGTTTAAATCAGATCCTAGAGGATTATTTCATGATGGAGGAGGACACAGGGGAAGAACCAGTGATTGACAAAGCAACTGAAGAGGATGAAATTGATCTTTATATTAACTTAACATTCACTTCAGGTAAAAACTACTAAAACAGCAAATTCTGGCGTCTCTGGGTGGAGTAAAGAGCTTGTAATGAAATGGTATAGCAGGACAAAAGTGAACCAAAGCTCTCATAATTAGATTTTCTTTCTTTCTTTAAAATAAAGTATAAATAAGAGATAAAAATATAAAAACACAGTCTTAAAAAGGTGTGGATAATTATCCCTATGGAACTTTAGGATGAACATATATTTGAACAATAAACTATACAAATCGCTAGCAGTAAGCAATATATTAATACTGAACATTATAGGTCAAGTTGAAATATAGTTTTGCGAAGGGAAAACTCAAATCTTGGATGGAATACAAAACCAAATCTACATATAGTGTAATGCAAGAATGATTTCCAATTAGAATGAAATTCTGCATCAGATTAAATTTTTTTAGGAAGGGAGGTCCATCAAAGATGTTAAACACTTGTATGAATAGGTAGGTATATGAATATACCTATAAGCATAGGAATATACCTGAGTAAATATAATGAAAACATGACTGGTAACAATTGAGTTTCATAGAAATGTTTGCTCTATTCAACTGGACACGGGGCCAATTTACAAGTATATCTGAAAAGTTGAAGATGATTCCTTCCACGTTAAATAGTGGTTAAGTTCATGGAGCACATTTAACCTAGTTACTAAGCTAAGCAACCTTCTTAAGATTGTGTAATGGGTTAAACCAGAATATAAGTAACTTGCCTAGATTTGCAAAGGCTCAGAACAAACCAAAGCTAGTATATGAATGCTACTTTTACATCAATTAAATCACTAAAGTATTGTGATTTGCAACTATTTTTTACAAGAGGGACCTCTGGAGACCATTAAGTAGTATATAACTTATACCTTATACTCCTTATATACTTGATGGTCCTTATATACTTGATATAATATATAACTTATAATAAAGTTATAATCAAAATATTTGATTATTCACGTAATAACTGCAGCTAGGATTGTAATTTGCACAAAATTGGAAAAATGAAGAGATTCCTACAGATGAGAATGTGATTAGGAAAATATTGGAATGTGCAGAAATGAATAGGTTAACACTTAAAATTAAAGAGAAGGAACAAACTTGAATATTATATTATATGGGAAATATTTTACCGATGACTAGAGAATAAATATGAAAGTTAGAAATAAAAGTAGATTAGTGAAATACAGAAAATATATTACTAGAATTAGATAAGAGAGTTGTTACAGTATTAGACATGCAATGTATATTAATATTATGTTAAGAATAGATGAATAATGTATATGGCTTTAAATCTTAATTGTTATTGCACAAGACATTTGTACCCCAGATGACACACTGTTTAATGGGAGATGGATTGTTTGTATTAAAATAAAATATTTTTTTAAAAAAAGTATATAAGGAGGATAGTCTTCCGCCCCTTTAGCTCCTTCAACAACTAAAGGGATCTAATAACATCCACCAAATCCTGAAATCAGTTAGTACAGTTGCAAGGAACACAGAAAATAAGATGGCTTGAATCCAGGACCTTCATCATGTCAAATCTTACTTAGAGTGAGATTGTAATCCTGTCCTCCCCTTTTGGCATAAGGGTGTTTCTATATTGACCTAAATGTTCGTTCTCTTGGTTTGCAAGCCTACCCTGAAGACCACAAGGCAAAGGCCTTGACAAAGGAATCTCAGAAAGTGGCTGCAGTTGACCCCGGGGAAGGGGAGGTGGTCGATGCTGGAGGAGAAGATGAGACCGGAACTTCAGACATGGAACCGATGGTAGAAGATGGAAAAGAAAGTGGACGTCTTCCCCAAGAGTCTCAGCCCCGGTTTACTTATGGCACCATGGAGGTAGAAGAAGAAGACATGACCGACCATGGAAAGGTGCCTACAAGTAAGAATGCAGGAGAGCTGCATGACTTGGAAGATCCAGCTGTCATGAGTGCTGTACGCAGTCAACGTCTGCTGGAGGTGAGGGGAAGGACTTCCTTTGATAGGGGCTCTCAAGATGGAGATGAGCTACAAGATTGCAAGAATGGGTGGTAGACCAGCCGGCTATGAAAGAAGGGATGTCTCCCCCAATCCATTGAAAGCGCACTAGATTTGAGTTGCTTATCTTAACAGCGCAGCCTCTAAGGGTCCTCTAAGCTATGGAAGAAGACCTCAAGTTTTGGTCCTCCTTTCATCTAGAACCCATCTTCTCTCGGGACCTGACAATGGTATGCCCGGGGATCTCCATGTGAACTAGATTAAGTTGAGAGAAGGTGGACAGGTTGTAAATCATTGAGTAAACTCAATACTCTAGTCTTAATTCTCTTGGTCCACTTTGGTCTACTGATGAAGGCTAGAAACCAGGAGTCTGTGAATTCTAGTCCCATCTTAGGCACAAAAGCCAGCTGGGTGACTTTGGGGCCAGTCATAATGTCTCAGCCCAACTTACTCCGTAGGGTAATAAATCAGGGGTGGGATTCAGCCGGTTCGGTAGTTATGCCATCCTATTTAGCTGCGTTCTTTAAGTCGTGCACATGTGTGCAAGTATGCGAGCAAAGCACATGTACAAAAGACCCCACACGCTCTCATATTTTGGGTGCTGGGGCAAACCGGTTGTTAAATTATACAAAGCCCACCCCTGGGGTAATTGTTATGGAGAAAATAGGAAGAGGAAGGGTCGTTATGTATATTTGTCACCCTGGGTTATTTATAAAAAAGGTAAAGGTGAGGTACATGTTAAATAAAAATGTCCACCCCTATATCTGACTTCAAATTATGATTTTGTAATTGACCGAAGGGGGATTAATTATATATAGGGGAAAAAATGTCCATGCTTTGATTTTCAAATCATAGCCAAAAATAAAATCCATTAACCGATCTTGTGTAATGCTGACAATGCCCCTGAAAAAATAAAATTAGTTTTGTAAATGCTCATTTTGTATTTAGGACATCCTGTATCCTCTTAGTGGCATTTTTGCGATTTTCTTTCTTTGAATACCCTTTTTTCTCTTTGCAGAAAGAAGATTCGGCTGTTCTCGAAAGCAAAGTGGCCAACAATCTTTCAGATTTTTCTCCCAATTATTTGGTAAGGCGGTTTAGTTCCCTCTTCCATGCCCCTTCCGATAAAAATGTGTATTATTGGAAGAAATAAAAAAAGGGGGACGGAGGCAGAAGTTAGGCAGGAAGGGGCTCCTGTTGAACGGATCCATCGGTGGGAAAAATATTCAGCTGTGAACCGAGTTAAAATGAAGATATTGCAAATTTTTTAAAACGTGAAGATGCTTTCACGTTACCAGCTACCCACCGGATCGCCCGTCGCTCTTTGACTCATGTGCCATGATTGAGGTGGAACTAGAACTCGCCGTCTCCTGGTGATTGGCCCAAAGTCACCCAGCTAGTTTTCATGACTGAGGTGGAACTAGAACTCACTGTCTCCTAGTGATTGGCCCAAAGTCACCCAGTTAGTTTTCATGATTGAGGTGGAACTAGAACTCACTGTCTCCTAGTGTTTGGCCCAAAGTCACCCAGTTAGTTTTCATCATTGAGGTGGAACTAGAACTCGCCGTCTTCTGGTGATTGGCCCAAGTCACCCAGCTAGTTTTCATGATTGAGGTGGAACTAGAACTCACCGTCTCCTAGTGATTGGCCCAAAGTCACCCAGCTAGTTTTCATGACTGAGGTGGAACTAGAACTTACCATCTCCTAGTGATTGGCCCAAAGTCACCCAGTTAGTTTTCATGATTGAGGTGGAACTAGAACTCGCCGTCTCCTAGTGTTTGGCCCAAAGTCACCCAGTTAGTTTTCATGATTGAGGTGGAACTAGAACTCGCCGTCTTCTGGTGATTGGCCCAAGTCACCCAGCTAGTTTTCATGACTGAGGTGGAACTAGAACTCTCCGTCTTCTGATGATTGGCCCAAGTCACCCAGCTAGCTTTCATGATTGAGGTGGAACTAGAACTCATTGTCTCCTAGTGATTGGCCCAAAATCACCCAGCTAGTTTTGATGACTGAGGTGGAACTAGAACTCACCATCGGCTGCTTTCTAGCCTTAATCGTTAGACCGAACTGCCTCTCTGAATGGGCAATAGTAGCAGACTTGTACCAATTGCTTGCAGTCTCTTTTCTCACCTTGGCATCTATTTTCCCCCCTCCTCTTCAGCCCCATTCCAAGTGTTGTATGTGGAGTCCAACTCTGAGGAGGGGTCCGTCGTTATCTATGATACAGGTACCTCTCTTTCTCTGCACCCTGAAAACAGAACCGTTTGACTAAGTTCATTTATTTATTTATTTATTTATTTATTTATTTATTTATTTATTTATTTATTTTATTCAACTTATATGCCGCCCTTTCTCCGCGAGGACTCAGATTAAAATTCAGGAAGGAGGGGAGGGGAAGGAAGAGAAGGGAAGGGAAGGAAAGGAGGAACAAAGGGGAGAAGGGGGGGAGGAAGGAAAGGGAGGAAGGAAGGAGGGAAGGGAAGGAAGAGAAAGGAAAGGAAGGAAAGGAGGAACGAAGGAGAAGGGGAGGAAGGAAGGAAGGGGAGGAAGGAAGGAGGGACGAAGGGGAGAAGGGGAGGAAGGAAGGAGGGAAGGAAGAGAAGGAAGAGAAGGGAAGGGAAGGGAAGGGAAGGAGGAATGAAGGGGAGAAGGGGAGGAAGGAAGGAGGGAAGGGAAGGAAAGGAAAGGAGGAACGAAGGGGAGAAGGGGGGAGGAAGGAAGGAAGGGGAGGAAGGAAAGGGAGGAAGGAAGGAGGGAAGGGGAGGAAGAGAAGGGAAGGAAAGAAGGAACAAAGAGAAAGGGAGAAGGAGGGGAGGAAGGAAGGAGAGAAGGGGAAGGGAGGAAAGAAGGAGTTCAGAGAGGAAACAGCAAGAGATGATATTGGACCCATATGCCTTAATTAAACAAAATTCTGGATTAACCCGTTCAAACATGGTATTTTGGTAGCCTATATTTATCTTCCGTAGTTCTTCACCCTTCTGCCACTGGAGGACACTCCAGATTATATTTTATTCCCAATGCCTTTTGCTCTTATTACTTTAAAATCAGGACGATTGATAATTTGGGCCTAAAAGGGAGGGGCCCAAATTATCTTCAGCTTCTTCCTCTTTCCTCCTCTTGAGAGGTCCTTTCATTTCCAACTGAACTGGGGTTTTTAAACAATGAAGGTTGAGGTCTGAAAATCCCCTTCAGAGCAGAAGACAAATACTTACCCCTACATTCAGTAATATCGAGTTTTAAGAACAGTGAGTGAACTGCCCCGCAGTTGTGCCTTCAAGGGAGGTGTCCAGGGGACGTGATCAAAAGAAGTCAAGATGCCCAACCATGCAACTGAAGCTTTGCCTGATTTTTCTTATCTGCATTGTGACAGTTCTTCGAAGTTGGCTTTTTTTGCCACCCCCTGTCAACGCCCCCATCTCCGTAACCCCAACGAATTGCAATTCGGGGTTGACCGTCACTTCTTCTCCTTCAGGCTCTAGAAAGGGTGTCTCGGTCCCGTGCCGAACTAGACTTCTTGACTTCACCGGTGCGGAATAGCTACCTCGATTCCCCTGATGTGCACTGTTCGGCTTTCTGTGGGCGGACTCTGAATGCCACTCCCCAGCGTTTCATGCGTCAAGTAAGGGAAATCTAATAATTTCCAGATTCGCTGAACTTTTTGATTCTGCAGAAGCTCTGCACTCTTAACAGGAACCTCATTGCATCTTTCGAAATAATAAAACCGTTGACTTGAGTTGGTGTCAAGATCTCTCAAGAGTTCGGGATTCTAGTTTGAATATGCATTTTATATATACTGTACGATTGAGTTGTATATATGTTTGTACTTCCCACTTTTGATGACTGTCACTGCCCGGTCGTCTTCCTGTCTTGCAGCAACCTCAAATGATGTCGCCTTCCGCGAGACCACCGTATCCGTTCACTCCACCCCGCAGGATACGTCGTCCGTTTGGTCTTAGTCAGGTGATGCGCTATGTAATTCGAATATTGTACCTCTGGGACAGAGTGTCTCAATCTTGGCAACTGGGAGGTGTGTGGACTTCAACTCCCAGAATTCCCCAGCCCAGCATGAACAGCTTTATGACTGTCATGAGTTATGAGTGTGATGGACAAGCTCCATTACAGTTGTAACTTGAGAATAGAATAGAGTAGAAGAGAGTAGAAGAGAGTAGAATAGAGTAAGAATAAGAGATGCGATGGGATGGGATGGGATGGGATGGGATGGGATGGGATGGGATGGGATGGGATGGGATGGGATGGGATGGAGTAGAGTAGAGTAGAGTAGAGTAGAGTAGAGTAGAGTAGAGTAGAGTAGAGTAGGGATGGGATGGGATGGGATGGGATGGGATGGGATGGGATGGGATGGGATGGGATGGGATGGGATGGGATGGGATGGGATGGATAAGTAGCTGTCTAGTCTCTTCTTAAAAACATCCAGTGATGGACCGCCCCCAACTGCTTTGGCTGTTACGTTCTTCATCAGATGCAACAGGAAAAAGATCAGTTCCACTGGCGAATTGTCCTCACTGTTGGGAAGTTTTTCCTTAATTCCAGGTTGCTTCTCTCTTTGATTAGTTTCCATCCATTGTTTCTTGTCCTGCCCTCGGGGGCTTTGGAGAATAATTTGACCCCCTCTTCTTTGTGGCAAATCCTAGAATCCTGCTATCATGTCACCCCTAATTCTTCTTTTCTTTAGACTAGCCAGACCCAAATCCTTCAGCCGTTCTTCATATGTTTTATTCTCCAGGCCTTTGACCATCTTAGTTGCTCTTCTCTGAACTTTTTCCAAAGTCTCAACATCTTTTAAGTAGTACGGTGACCAAAAATTATCAACTATAAGAGTTGTACTAAGGAGTTGTACCAGTACTCAGCTGGAAGAGGGGTTTCTGTTACTCTGGTTTGGAGAAGCAGCCAAGGTGCCCTTAGCCAGGTGGTCTTCATCAAACGAGTATGTAAGAGGTCTCACTGGATTCCTTCTCAAAGACATTTAAACAGATTTCAGACTGCTGAATGATCATTGGGTCACTCTGATCTTCCTCCTGTTGCATCTGATGAAGAACATAACGGCCAAAGCAGTTGAGGGCAGTGGTGAAATTCAATTTTTTTTTACTACTGGTTCTGTTGGCGTGGCAGGGGAAGGATACTGTAAAATCCCCATTTCCACCCCACTCCTGGGGGAAGGATATTGCAAAATCTCCATTCCCACCCCACTCCTGGGGGAAGGATATTGCAAAATCTCCATTCTCACCCCACTCCTGGGGGAAGGATATTGCAAAATCTCCATTCCCACTCCTCTCTGGGGCAGATATTTGCCAGTTGTCCGAACTACTCAAAATTTCTGCTACCGGTTCTCCAGAACCTGCTGAATAGCACCCCTGATTGGGGGGGTCTTCTAACCCACAATGTGTTCCCTCTTCAGATGTCAGGGTATGCTTCTCCACCTCCGTTCCAACCGATGTTCTCAAATGCCGGTAGCCCAACGTGGACTTTGACGCACACCCCCGAAACGCCACCCTTCAGCCCACTGAGTGGCAGCCAACAGAAGATCAGGTAAAAACAAGGGTTCAGTCAACCCCCCCTCCCCCTCCCCCTGTAGAGAGTTGGGATTCACTGCTCTCATTTGTCTTCCGTTTTTGTAGCTTGCCCGGCGCAATGACCCAATTGCATCCTTTGCATCAGAGATTTCTGACCCAAAGGCAACGAGGACAAGAGGCGAGGTAATGATGGGGGTAGAGAAGATAGAAAGGGGGAACCAAGCCGAGGTGGTTGACTCGAGTTGTGATATCCCGTGTAACCGCGAGAGCAAAGACATAACGCTTATAAAAGATTGCAATGATGGTTATGTGTCATCAAGTCAACCAGGTCGACTTTTCTCCATGACAATCTGGTCCTTCAGATGTTCCATTGGTGCATTATCGTTGCTATCAGTGAGTCCATCCATCTTTCTGCTGGTTGCCATCTTCTTCTTCTTCTTCTTCCAACTTTCCCAGCATCAGAGCCACCTCCAGACAGCTAGATTCAGATTTCAGTAAAATGTCAATAATGCTACTCAGGGCTAAATACAGAATCTTGCAAGCGGTAATATGAATTTGCGGCCTCGTTTATCCTGAGTTTTTTAATGGGGAAATCTCCTTGAGATGCTTTTTCCCAAATGTGTTTTATACATGAAGGGGTTGTGTGGCTTGATGTACTTGTTCCACACTCAAACTCCCATCTGGTGGAACAAACCCCAGATTTAAGGTAAGGCCTTCGAAATAAAATTTAGACTTATGTTGGCTACTGACCTTCCATTTATGGCTTGTTGGTCCAGATGATTCCAGAGCTCCTTCAAAATCTCCCCAGAGAGTTAAAAGTAAAATGGGAATCTATTTCTTGGGTGAAGTTGACTTCTTGGACCAGTGAGGTTAGAAGGTTTCAAAACGTATCTCATAGATCGTGTTCCTGCTTGCCTCCAAGACTTCCCTCCGTAGACTCCCAGGGACCAGAAGTGGATCCTTTCTCTGCTCTCATGACTCCGATTGAAAAAGATTGGGTGATAAAAGTACAGATGTTACAGCTGCAGAGCGAAAAACCCCAGCGTGATGATTATTATTACCAGGTGAGCACAGGAAATAGGTGGAATCGGTCTCAAATTGCAGGCTGGGCAGGGAGAATCCGTGGAGTGGTGGGATGTGGGATGGGCATCACAATGGATTGCTTGTAGTTGTAGGCCCATCCTTGTTCCTTTGGAAGCAATGCTGTTAAGGGAGGAACTAAGGATAAGGAAGTCAAAGAATGCATGAGCAGTTAGGCATCTCCTGAAGCAGAAGTGTTTTTTGGGGACCCTGTAAAGCAATAGTTGCTCTTCCCTACCTCTCTTCCCTCCTTGCAGACTCTTTAAGAACATGGATGTTGTTTTGTCCATTGAGTCATTTGACCTACAAGCTACATGACAACTCGCGAAGCATTTCTAGTCTCCTCTCAAGTTGCCACAGCAGCAAGGGGGGAGCACATTCCATGCATACCTTCTTTCAAGCTTAGATCTCAGATTAGCAAAGCTGGATTATGAGGCGTGGTTTCTACAGCCCGCAAAAGTGCCTCGTTAGAGAATGTGATTTATGAGACAGATTGAGAGGAGGGAGTAAACAGGGTCAAAGTTGAGCTGTAAACTATGTGGGGCAGAGTTGACCTCACTGGAGTAGATGCCGACATGCTGTTCCTAATAAATAACTGGACTTTTTGAAACTTGGCTCCAGACTCATGAGTTAATTAGGGCATCTGTCGGAACCTTCATACTACAATTAAGATGGTCTTTTTCTGGCCGAGGAGAGAATTTTGAGCCATTGTCCAGGAAGAGGAATCAAAAGTTAACCTACCCTTTAATCCAAACCATTTATGTATCATTAATATATTCCCCCTCTATTGGGTATCTTACACCTTTTCTCTTAGAGTAAACATTTCAATGTAGTGCCCATTTAGGGAGTCTTTGGAGCCATACTTGAGAAGCTTCAGGGCTATGCATGGTCCTCCTGGTGCCCCAGAGCACACAGAGGTTGAAATGAGCTGCTTTCTTGATGGTTCAGGTACAGTGCCAAGAATTCTTAAAATGTCCTCCCCAGTAATGGAATGGATAATCACTCAGGAGAGCATTGCCAGGAGCAAATGGGTTTCAAAACCATCCTTCAGTCCCTGTTGAAGATGTTAATGGAAAGCAGGACAGATATAAGATGTTCTAGAGCAGCGGTTCCCAACCTCTGGTCCATGGACTGGCACCGGGCCACGGCATCCCAGCAACCGGCCTGCACAAACAAGCAAAGCCCCATCCATGGGA
The DNA here is from genome assembly GCA_038048745.1 of Coluber constrictor foxii. Lineage (NCBI taxonomy): Eukaryota > Metazoa > Chordata > Lepidosauria > Squamata > Colubridae > Coluber > Coluber constrictor. Next base: position 54,987 of record JAWJVD010000175.1, read on the forward strand.
TGCAGGCAGCATGCAGAATCGTGGCCTCAGATTGACAGAGTTGGAAGGGACCTTGGAGGTCTTCTGGTCCAGGGGTCCTCAAACGTTGGCAGCTTTAAGACTTGTGGACCTCAACTCCCAGAGTTCTGGGAGTTGAAGTCCACCAGTCTTAAAGTTGCCAAGGTTGGAGATCCTTGGACTAGTGCAACCCCCAGCCCAAGCTGGAGACCCTACACCATTTCTGACAAATGGCAGTCCAGTCTCTTCTTGAAAGCTTCCAGGGATGAAGCTCCCACAACTTCTGAAGGCAACTTCTGTTCCTCTCCGGTCTGTGGAAAAACCTTTCCCCATGGAACCGGTCCCTGGTGCCCAAAAGGTTGAGGGCCACTGCTCTAAAAAGGTAAAGGCAAGCTCCTAAAAGGGGGCTCTAGAGGGTGCTGCTCATCTCCATTTCAAAGCCGAAGAGCCAGCACTGTCTGAAGATGTCTCCGTGATCATGTGGCCGGCATGCCTAAATGCCAAAGGCATGGAACCTTCGCACCAAAGGTGGTCCCTATTTTTCTACTTGCATTTTTTAATGTGCTTTTGAACTGCTAGGTTGGCAGAAGCTGGGACAAGGAACGGGAGCTCACCCCATTACGCAGCACTAAGGACTCGAACCGCTGAACTGCCGACCTTTCGATCGACAAGCTCAGCATCTTAGCCACTGAGCCACCACATCCACTGCTCTTAAGACAACCCTAATTTATATACTGTAGGCTTGTCCTCTTTTGATCAATTGTCTTATCTTGTCCTCAGGAGTATTATCGCAAACTGGAGCACAAACAATCTGAGAAAGGACTAATGGCAGGGAGTAAACCAGAGGTCCCTAAACTAGTCACCCCATATATCCAAAGAGTTGAGACCTATGAATCTGGTAAGTCCAGTGCAAGGGGGGGATTTCTAAAGCAAGGAAATACACGGACATCTCCTGACAGTGACTTCCTCTGTCAGTAGTGCGGATTCCAGGATCCTTAGGACAGGTAGCCATGTCCACGTGCTACAGTCCCCGCAGGGCTATCGATGCCGTGCATCATTTCTCTCTGGAACAGGTAAGTGCCTGATCATTTCACCCATCCTCTATCTGAATGGCAGCATCAGGAGCCTCTCTTTATATGTTTTGGGGGAGAGAGATCATTGGAAATAAGGTACATGTGTCTTAAGCATATCGTGAGCCATGGTGGCACAGTGGTTAGAGTGCAGTACTGCAGGCTACTTCTGCTGACTGCCGGCTGCCTGCAATTTGGCAGTTCAGTTCTCAGCAGGCTCAAGGTTGATTCAGCCTTCCATCTTTTCAAGATGGGTAAAATGAGGACCCAAATTGTTGGGGGCAATATCAGGAGTGAAATGCTCCTGGATCGGACCGGATCACCTGATCCGGTAGCGATTTTTCCCTGTGGTTCGGCAGTCCGGTAGCGATCGCCACCCGGATCTCATTACTTCCTGGTTTTATCGCACTGCTTAACGCATTGCAGTTAAGCAACTGCTTAACGCATTGCTTAACGCACTGTAAGCCGCCCTGAGTCTCCAGAGAAGGGCGGCATATAAATCAATTTTTTTAAAAAAAAGTAATGTTTTTTTACCTTCTGCCCATGCGCAAATTTTGCACATGCGCAGATGGTGTGTGCGTGCAGGTGATGCTTCCAAACCAGTAAGGTAAGTAGATTTCACCCCTCGGCAATATGCTGACTCTGTAAACTGTTTAAGAGAGAGCTGTAAAGCAGTACAAAGCAGAATAAAAGTCTAAGTGCTATTGCTATTGCTAAATCAAAGTTTGTCCTGCATTTCGGAGGAACATAGCGGGCCGTTTAATCGCTCCACTCTCTGCAACTCGTCTAGAGAATTCTGCAATCCAAATTCTGTGGGAAGGGGCCTGCAGACTTGTTGGGAACACGGTGCAGATGGATTCTCTTCTAGTGACTTTGTTTCCCCTCTTTTTATTTTCCAAGGCGGTTGGAAACCAACGGCTACAAGTGCTGTACCAGATTGAGAAAGTAAGTGGCTGACTATTTCTTACGTTGTGTTGTTTTAACCAGTTTGGGTAAATTAAAGTCCTAGCTGATGTGTTTCTATGCTGTGGAAAACAGATGTACCTTCTGCTCCTGGAGATGGAGGACGTTCAGCGGAAACTGGATCAGGCCCCAGAAGAGATGCAACCCCAGTTACGTGAGAAACTTCTCCATGTGGTAGAGCGCACCTATCAAGCACTGAGAATTGAAGAGCATTCTGGGGAAGAGTGAGTCCAAGACAAATGACTAGCCATAATGGTAACAGGATGTTCTCACCTAGGCTTCCTGAGTTAGTCAAACACAAGAGGAGTCCCAAAAACCTCTTTTATTGCAATAGCTGTGAATTCTGTTCATTCACAGATGAGTCCCAAATAGTTGTAAAGAGTCCTTCGGGATAAGGCTGATAATCACCTACCTTTATCTCCCTTGACACGCTGCCAAAGTCCTAATTGACAAAGCCACAGGGAGTCCAGAATCAAACAGAGCTTCAGGCTTTAAACTGCACAGAATGAATGATGTTGCTTCCTGCAAAGGTCCATGTGCCTTTGCTTCTCTTTTAAGTCTTACGGGAGGGGCCAATCATCTCCAAGCCTTACTCCCGAGTCGTTCCTTTAGTTTTAACTGTTCTTGCCTTCTGGCAGCTCTGCGCATGCGCGCACTGGGAACAGGCTCCTCCTGTTCCTCTGCCTCGCTGAGGTCTGACTCTGGAGGCTCCAGAGGCAGCACGTACCTCCCAGATAGCCCTTTCTCTGCCTCTGTCACAGAGCCCTCGTCCGAGCCTTCCCCAGACTCCAGGACTGGCCCATGTTCCTCCCCAGCCTCCTCACTGTCTGACTCTGCTGCCAGCTCTGAAGGCCACCAGCGGACCACAACACGGGAAGGCACTTTTACAATGTCTTTGTATCTGCATGAATTCATGCATGACATCATTTCAGCTGCTTTCTCTAATGTACCAGCAGTTCTCTATCTATCTATCTATCTATCTATCTATCTATCTATCTATCTATCTATCTATCTATCTATCTATCTATCTATCTATCTATCTATCTATCTATCTATCTATCTATCTATCTATCTATCTATCTGCTTTCATGCTAAAGCAGTGGCCCCCAACCTCTTGGGCACCAGGGACTGGTTCTGTGGGGAAAGATTTTTCTGAGGACCGGTGAGGGCGTGGTTTAGTGTGCTGCCTGCCTCCTGCAGGTGGGGCTTTGCTTATTTGGGTGGCCCAGTTGCTGGCATGCCACGGACTGGGAGTTTGGGACCCTGTGTGCTAAAGGAAGTTTCTTGTAACCTAACATTTTCCACATGGTCTAGATCTGTTGTTCACATCCTTCCTGTTCTATGACCTGCTTTCTATTTGGAGAAGGCCATTCTCTACCCATTGACTGGGAATTATTGTTCTTATCAAGAGTGATTCTGGATCATCTTCTTTTAACGACCCCATCATCCCTCACCGGGGTAGAGTCTGAATGGAGTGTTTACTGGCCAGATGCCCTTCCTGTCATCAATGCAGAGCTTTGACAGTGAGATACGTTCTCACTGTGTCCAGAGAGAGAGAGAAATATCTGGCCTCTACTTAGGATCGAACTCACAGCCTCCTGATTGTGAGGCGAGAGCTCCACCCCTAGGCCACCGCATCACTCGAGTGATTCTGGATAATTTCTGGAAATTCCAAGACATTTCTGTCGCTATGCTATTGCGCTCTTTGGAGTGTGGTTTTTCTCACTCCTCACAAAATCTTTGCTTTGATTTCCTGATTATATATATATATATATTTTCCTTTCAGAGAGGTGAAAGAGGAATTTCTACAGATTCTACTGGTAGGAAAAGGGAAGCGGTTAGTGGCAAGGCTTCTGCCACATCTGTCCCTGGAGCAAGCCAAGATGACTCTTGTCACCATTGTGCAACACCTAGCAGTGCTTATCAAGAAGGACTTGCTGGAGGAGGTACCTGTTCTCACCCTAATTCTCCTTTAGCCATTATCCAGATATTTGGAGATCCATGCATGGGGGGATTTTTGCACGCAAAGCAAGCGTTTTGCATTTCTGAGAACCACATGAGTGGTTCTTGGAATAGTTCGACTTCTTCTGGCTCAAGGTCTTCAGAATACAATTGGTCAGATGGATGAACTTAGTTTGAGTTGAGGTCCCAAGCTGGGGTGGGGGTAATTCATTTACCTTCAGTACCGGTTCGCAAATGGGAGTGTGCACATGGCATGTGCAGAGCATCAAAAACAGGACGTGATGATGGATGATGTCTGGGTGAGTGGGCGGAGCCTCCCAGAGCCACCGCTACCGGTTTCCCCGAACCGGATAGAACCAGCTGTATAGCACCACTGGTCCCAAGCTTATTCTGTAGGGTGGGTTACTGTTGTGACCCAGGCCCATGTAGTTAATATTAAATGCAAAACAGTTCCAAACAACAAACAGATTTTATTAAAATAGCTGAGAATGAGGATTTTGCAGTATCCTTCCCCCAGGAGTGGGGAGGGAATGGGGATTTTGCAGTATCCTTCCCCTGGAGTGGGGTGAGAATGGGGATTTTGCAGTATCCTTCCCCTGGAGTGGGGTGGGAATGGGGATTTTGCAGTATCCTTCCCCTGGAGTGGGGTGGGAATGGGGATTTTGCAGTATCCTTCCCGTGCCATGCCCACCAAGCTATGCCCATCACGCCATACCCACAGAACTGGTAGTAAAAAAAATTTGGATTTCACCACTGGTTTGTATATATATATATATGTGCCTTCATTGATTTAGCCATGATTTGTTGAATAAACTACAACTGGCTAACTTCATTAAAGATACAAAGTGATAAACCTGAATAACACATCGCCGCAGTAGTCCCATTTCGGATGCTGGGCCAAAACAAACAAGATTGTGTTTTAGTCCCGTGGGTGAACTCAGCTTAGATACAACGGTTGATTGGATTCCCTTATCTCTGGTCTGTGGATTGGATTGCAATAATTTCTCCCCATGTGGAAGACTTGGGTTTGATCTAATGTTTTGTCACTTTGTTCTTCTTCCTCCTTGCCCTTTTGACTCCGGCAGACCCTCTCTGTCCTCTACAACCCTCTCTGCGACACCATTGGACAGTTGACATTTAGAGAGTTGATGGATGTCCTTCAGGAACTTGCCCAAATGCAACCGGATTCTGTCAAGCAATCCCTCGCTTTGGTCTTTAGCAATAAGGTACGGGAGTGTACAATTTTCAGAGCAGAATCTATTCTCGAGTGAGATGTGGAAGATTTTTCTTAGCAAGTACCATCCAGGTCAGGGGTGTCAAACTGTATTTCATTGAGGGCTGCATCAGGGTTGTGTTTGACCTCGTGTGTGTGTGTGGGGGGGCTGGGTAGGCATGGCTGGGGTGGGTGTGGCCACGGTTTATTTTGCTAGCACTATGCCAGCGAAATACCCCTCCCAAGCTCCGTTTTCAGCCACCACGGCGTCCTTGCAGTCTGCCAGCAAAAACAGAGCTCGCGCACACCCCTCCCAAGCTCTGTTTTCGGCTCCTGTGGCTTCCTCACACTCTGCCAGTGAAAATCTCGCGCACGCCCCTCTCTGTTTTCACTGGCAGAGTGCTGGAGCAGGTCGTCGCAGCTGAAAACAGAGCTAGGACCGCGTGTGGCTGTCCCGAGCCAGGGGTGAAATGCTACCAATTCGCTCCGGTTCGGGCAAACCGGTAGTAAAAAAAAAATGCTTTAAAAAGTAAAAAAAAAAAAAAGTTGGCCATGCCCACTCAGTCACATGACTTTCCCACCAAGCCACACCCACCAAGCCACGCCCACAGGACCTGTAGCAAAAAATCTTGCATTTCACCACTGTCCCGAGCTCTGTTTTTGCTAAAAGAGGCACCGAGGGCCTTTCCTTCTCTGTTTCCAGGGCAGCCCTGCAGGCCAGATCTAAGCACCCGGTTGGCCAGATGTGGCCCACGGGCCTTGAGTTTGACACCCCTGATCTAGGTTGTATGTACCGTATTTTCCGGCGTATAAGACGACTGGGCGTATAAGACGACCCTCCTCAGAGCCATTTAAGGCTCGTCAGAGCCTTATGGGCTGGTCTGCCTGGTTACAGGAGAATGAGACCCAGTGTATAAGACGACCCCCGACTTTTGAGAAGATTTTTGTGTGTTAGAAAGTAGTCTTATATACAGGAAAATACAGTAATTCAAACTTTTCCCATCTTGATAGCAGCTAAGTTGAATCCAAGTGTTTTCTTAGTGGGTTTCTAATCTTCCCACCCTCCTTCCCCAAGTTTGCCATCTCACTGCTGTACCTGCTCTTAAGCCATGGTGAGAGATGCCTCTCTTCGGATACATCCCCAAAGCCTGATAGCAAAGACTTGGAAAAATGGTGAGGAACCATCTGGTGAGCAGAACGATCCTGGTTTGGTGGGTTTAATCAATGCTGGGTTGCCTATGGTTGCTCTGTGTCATTCTTCGCAGGGTGGACTTGGTACTACTTGTTGCAAGGGAGCTCTCTCAGATTCCCAAAACTGCCATGGTGGAACCACTTCACCTTCCCAGCAACCTTCTCTTCCTCTTCTGTCGCTATGTGGACAAAGACATTGTGAACCGGTTGGATGTTCAGATGGACTGAGGATTATCCATGGTTAAAGGAGTGTGATATATAAAGGCACGTATATCTGTAAGGGCTCAACATGTATGGCAGGGCAGCGGTAGATGAAAACTGTTTTCCGTTTTCAGCTACCACAGCCTCTTGCAGTCTGCCAGTGAAAACAGAGCTCGCGCACGCCCCTCCCAAGCTCCGTTTTCAGATACCCCGGCCTCCTCGCCCTCTACTAGTGAAAACTGATCTCACACACGCCACGACAGCGGTAGATGAAAGCTGTAGGGTTTTTACAGCCCAGTCACTTGACAAGATGGGAGGGACTTCTCTGGTAATCACATGGCTCCTTTCAGCTCTCTTTGGTCTTTGATCGACCATGTAACCTCCAGATCTTGCTGAACTACAATTCCCAGCATTCTTAGCAAGTACGGCCAATAGTGAAGGATTCTACTAGGCATGATATCGTAGTTCAATAACATCTGGAGGCCCACAGGTCTGAAGAGATTTTAGAAAAAAGGCTTTTAAAAGTAAAAAAAAAAGCCTCTATTGATCGCGCGGCTCAGCTGGGCATGTGGGAGGGCAGGGATTCTTGCTACCGGTTCTCCGAACCACCCGTTGCCATCGCTACTGGACCGAGCGATCCGGTCTGAATCGGGAGCATTTTACGCCTTTGAAGTTCTAGTTCCATCCTAGGCACATAGCTGGGTCATCTTGGAAGGAGGGAATGGCAAACCATTCCAAGCAAACTGCAGGGACTTGTCCAGGCAGACATAAGGAATGAACACCAACTCAAAGACACCAAGAAAAGAAAAGAAAAGAGAAGCCATCAGTATGGGATTAGATTTAAACCTGTTTTGTTTGAGATAACCCCAGGTGTCCTTCTGCCCAGCCAAGGAAGGAGGTGTTTAATTACCAAAAAACAGGATTTCAGGTGATGTAGTTCTGATAAGAGTCCTGCCAAAACAAGCAGTAGGAATATGATACTTGTTTGGGAGTTTCTTTTTAAGCCATCTGTTAGAGCTCACTTCTCCATTGCTAGAAAGGGTGTAATGTTGACTGACCAGAAGTTGGTCAGTTGCCAGCCTTTAAAAGAAAACTCCCCAATTCTTCCTTGTTTGATTCTTAAGTGACTCATGCAACCGTAGTTTTCTAGGAACCACACAGAGAGCCGTTTCCCCGTGAAACATCTCGGACAATATTTCTAGGCAAGGATAATTATGAAATAAACTGATGTAACTCGGGAGCTGAGCTCGGGAAACCCTCATTTTTGCCAATAATGCACCGAGAAAGCGGCTAAGAGACAGACTACGTAGTTGGCAGAAACACCGGTGGAATCTCAGGATTTGCCTTTGTTTTACAGGAGATGGCCTTCACGTGCAGCTACAAAACCTGGAACTTTTGCTGGTTCTGTCCGTGAGGATTTAGACCAGTGACTCAAGCAGCCAGATGCTATTAGCGATGTATAGAAAATGTTCCAGAACTGGATCCTTAATTTAACAAGATTTTGTTTTGGGGGTGGGGGAGGGGAGGCGGTTTGGTTTAGGTTTGGGGTTGTTGTTTTTTTTTTGGTAATACTCTCTGCCAATTGTAAATATCTAGTGCTGGCACTAGAGAGCACGCCACACCAACATGCCCAACATGCTTAGCCTTGTGTAAGCAGACCATGGCCCGTACAAGTGAGCATTTGAGACTTCTGACGGGGAGAAAACTTTGTTTCTTTTATTGTCTTCTGTATGTACAGCACTTAAAATATATTAAAAGCAACGCAAAACCTGTCTGGCATCCTGACATGGGAGGGGAAGGGAGATTGTGGTTGGATAACTAGGTTTGATCTTGTCCAAGATAGTTTGAACATTCCTCTTGTCTCCAGAAAGGGTAGATACTTCAGCTTTCAAAATTCCAAAAGAGAGATATTGCCAGGCATTGAAGACCAGGTCGACATATATAAAGTTTATTTTCATTGTACGTATATACGCAGTATACCCATACAACGAAATCCACATAACGCCCAGAGACCAAGCCCAACACACATAACAATCCCCAAACATACTCCCACCCACCACAAATTCCCCACCCCTAAACCACCCAAACATCCACACAACAGACCAAGTAATGCTGTCCAACAGCTCACGGATGGTGGCCCTTTAGTTCATTGAGTGCAATTATAGCTCTGGGATAAAAACTATTCAGAAGACGCGTGGTCCGAGTTTCTGTTCTGTATCTTCTGCCAGAAGGCAACAGTCCAAAAAGATTGTAAGCAGGATGGGAAGAGTCTCTGAGAATGTTATGCAACTTCCTCAAACAGTGAGATTCAAAGATGTCATCCAGGAGCCTGATGATATTCTGGGCAGTTTTAATGATTCTCTGTAGAGCTTTTTTGTACACTACAGAGCTGCTCCCAAGAATAGTGTATGTCAGGACACTCTCAATGGTGCTGCAATAGTAGGACAGAAGTAGATGCTGAGATAGATTTATCTTCCTGAGCTTTCTCGGGAAGTACAGCCTCTTCTGTGCCTTCTTTGCAAGCAAGTTAGCATTCATAGTCCACGAGAGGTCCTCCGAGATATAAATGCCCAGACATGTGAAAGTTCAATTAAACTGCCTTATTGCTACCCATGCCTATTTACAGGAATCTTCTCAATTAATGGACAGCATCTGGTTAAAGTTCAATAAAGCTCAATAGCACTCAAGGGACTTAGTTCGCTTATGGAGATGTAGGGATTCTAGGCTGATTCCTCTTTTCACTCCACCCCCAGGTTCTGCCATTCCTTTTCCTACCGATACAACCAGTAGCAGACATTGTCTTCTCCCCAGGAGAGTCTGCAAGGTGTATAGTCATAAAAAGACAAATTGGTGTCCATGACGGTACATTTGAACTCCGTGCATTTTCTATGCGTGAATGCGCATAAAACCTACAGATTCAATCACACTATCTAGCTGCCGTATTGACTTGTTTAATCATATCCTGCAGATCCCTTTGCTGCTTCTCATCGGCTGAACCCAACCAACATTTGAGAACTCCAGAAAAGCTTCGTTCTGACTCTTTTAAGATCCAAGAGAAATTGCACTCCAAAATATTTTTGCCTGATGGCCTTCAGGATTTCAAAGGTCATTGCAAATTCTTTGGAGTTAATGCCTGGTATTCGGTATTCAGCAAAACTCAAAGTCAATATACAGAGGTCAGATACTCTGTAGTTGTGCACACAGGCCCTCCAGCTAGATCATACAGAACAGGCTGTGCTAGAGCAGTAAATTCAAAAAGTTTAGAACTGTCGGGAGGGTGGACAGAACACAAAGAATGATTGCTGGAACTGGGTATGTCTAGTCTGATGAAAAGGTCTAGGGGGAGACATGATAGCAGTCTTCCAATATCTCAGGGGTTGCCACAAAGAAGAGGGAGTCAAGCTATTCTCCAAAGCATCTGAGGGCAGGACAAGAAGCAACGGGTAGAAACTAATCAAGGAGAGAAGCAACTTAGAACTAAGGAGAAATTTCCGGACAGAACAATTAACCATTGGTCTGAAGTGGTGTAGGGTTTCCTGCCTAAGCAGGGGGTTGGACTAGAAGACCTCCAAGGTCCCTTCCAACTCTTATTCTATTTGGATAAGGCTACCCCAGTTCCCCAAAATAATGACCACCTCTGCTGGAAGATTTGTTTAAGTGTAATAATCTTAAAATCATATAGTTTAAGACACTGGTGAAATCCAGATTTTTTTTACTACCAGTTCTGTGGACATGGCTTGGTGGGCGTGGCTTGGGCATGGCAGGGGAAGGATACTGCAAAATCCCCATTCCCTTCCCACTCCTGGGGGAAGGATATTGCAAAATCTCCATTTCCAACCCACTTGGGGCTCAGCCAGAGGTGGTATTTGCCAGTTCTCCGAATTACTTAAAATTTCCACTACCAGTTCTTGAAACTGCTCAAAATTTCCGCCACTGGTTTTCCAGGACCTGTCAAAACCTGCTGGATTTCACCCCTGGTTTAAGAAATTGCAAATTCAGCCATGTTTTTATCTTGGATTCCTTGGGTCCCTAATGCGGTATGTCTCAATCTCGGCCACTTTAAGATGCATGGGACTTCAGCTCCCATTCATTTATATTTATATATACATGTAGCATGGCTGGCTGGGGGAATCCTGGAAATCGGAAGTCCATGCAGCTTAAAAGTGGCTGAGGAACATTACCCTAATGAGAGCAGCTTTTCCCTCTAGCCTAGCCTAATGCAGAAATGGCATAATCATTCCTGTAGCTCTTTAGTTTCATTTTTTGGAAGACTTAGTTACATTCTAATTAGGTTTTTTTTCCTTCTGTTTTGCCCGATGTTGCAACAGCTCAGCTGAATCACTGCAGAGGCTTCTATAATCTTGGCGGAAAAGTCGAGCCAATTTAGATCAACAGCCCCGCCCTTCAGTTTCCTGTTGCAGCTGTTTGCATGGAACAGAGAAAGCACAACTTCTCATTTGCTCTCTCTCTCTTCTGCATGTTGGGGTGCTTTTAACTTCACTGCCTTAATTTTGTCTTTGGATAATAATCTGGTCAAACCACCGCGGGCAGAAATGTGCACTTTGTTCCTAGTCTGAAAGGACAGAGGTCGGCATAGATTGCACAGTCTATTGTAAATGTCCACTGTGTAGATATGTACTTGTGCACAAGACTATTTTAAGAAGTCAACAGGTCTTGCTTGAATCTGACTTTTATTATTGCTACCAAGAAGATGCTGAAACGGCAAATCTGTTTGCTAGTAAAGATGAGAGAATCTTCTACCAGTTGGGCTTCTGCTCACTTTAAGGCTATTTCCTTATTCTGAACTGTTTGGGCTAGAACAGGGTTCAGCAACCTTAAACACTCAAAGAGCCATTTGGGCCCGTTTCCCACAAAAAAGAAAACACCAGGAGCCACAAAACCCTTCCCGGGTCTGCCAATTTCCTGAGTGGCCACAAAACTAGCATATGTTGTTGAATTAAACATTCTGTTTTCTTCTGATACTTTTCTTTTCTTGGATTTATCCATGGTTGGCCTGCCGCGAGTCAGAGCTAAATAAATAGTGTGCCCACAGGTGTTGCACATTGGCGGTTGTGATGCATATTTTGAGTGACAGGAAGCCGCAGCAGAAGGATGAAAGAGCCACATGCGCCTCCAGAGCCGTGGGTTGCTGACCTCTGGGCTAGAATATACCTCTCAGCCAGCTTCTTAAGCGCAATGGAGTGCAACACAAATCTCTTCTCAAAAGCAGAAGCTCAGGGCAGGAATAGCCAAGCCAATGCTGTCTGTAAATCATTAAACAGGTGCCTATGAAGGAAATGAAACATTTAAGTGAAAACCCAAGATGCAAATCTGGGCCCCTATGTTCCACCACTTGGTCATATAGTTTAAAAGATGTAGGCATGATTCAAAGCAAGCAAGCTAACAAGCTCGATATTTTCCTAATACGACGTGTACAGTGTATACTGGGGAATTCCCCGCACCATCCTCTTAGTGATGCTATCTGACGGAGATGCAGGGAACCACTCACAACAGAGGATGAAACACAAGCCCAGATGGTCTGGATGTAGATGGAGAAAGACAGGATATTGTTTGATGTACAACTTATAGTAGAGGAAGTGGTGTGCCCAGGGGACGGACTAAAGAGAAGATGGGTGAAGCAGATGGAAGATGATAAGGAAAATCTAAAATTCCATGTGTAGAAGGGAAAACTCATCAAGGAGGGAACCAACCTAGAACTAAGGAGAAATTTCCTAACAGAACAATTGATCAGTGGAACGGCTTGTCAGAGCGGCAATCAGCCCCGTTACCTTGCGTGGGGTAATTGCCCTCATTTTGAGTTGGATCGTGACTTTTATCCTTCTGTATACCTTGATCAATAAACCGAAGAAACATTCTCTAATTAAACTCATATTTATTGTAAGAAAATAAAGACATCTCACTATCTAAATTAGATTACATGTTGGCAAAGAATCCCCAGCCTGACCTTAGCTGGCTGGAGAACAAAGGAAAGTTTCTAGAAAAAGTACAAAGGAATGCGGACATGCGTAGTAGGTGCTGATAAGAAATTTGGCAAACTATGGTAAGTCTGACAGTTCAAAAATAATAGCTCTGCTGGTAAATATAAAAACGCAGTGACACGGCTTGCCTTGCTGTGTGCTCCAGCACTGGAGGCTTTTAAGAAGAGATTGGACAGCCACTTGTCTGGAATGGGATAGAGCTGTGATGGCGAACTGGAAAGCATGGAAAACTATTAAGAGATGGAGGAGGAGGAGGAGGAATTCTAAGATAATTCTTAGAATTATCAAGCTAAACAAAATACTGGTTGTACTATTGAAGACTTGAGTAGGGTGCGCTTGTAGCCAGTTGTAAATATCGTTGGCATCTATAAAAAATTAAAGATTCAAAACTACTCCAAATCCTGCCAAACTACTTCGAGGCGATCCCCCAACTTTTCAAAAAGTAGGATATCACTCTTTATATTGCTCAGAATAATGAAGGGGCAGATTTTCTCCTCAAGTCTATGTGGTTTCTCTCATTTCCTGCTTCTCAAAAGCGAGGTACAATCACCACTAGATGAATTTCTAGCTTGTTTCTGCTTCTGCTCAGTGCATCTTCAAACCACAAAACTTGTCTTTGGATGAGTTCCAGTTACTTTTGTTTTTCTAGAGAAATAGCTCTCTTTTCTTGGGAATATGTAATGTTCCATGAACACTTGTCACACACACAGACACACACACACACACACAAAATGGAACATGTCTCCATTCAGTCTTCTTCACAGCGTAGTTATGGTGGAGATGAGTGGAAGATCTCATTTTATACACCATCTAGACCTGGAGTCTCCCAACCTTGGCAACTTTAGGCCTTGTGGACTTCAACGGATCTAGACTTCCGCAGGGGTGTCAAACCCACGGCCCGTGGGTCAGATGCATCATGTGCTGGCCACGCCCACCCTGGTTTAGCGAAGGGGGAGGGAAGTCGCGATATGTGACGAAAATGTGATGCCACAAGTTTGACACCCATGATCTAGAGCGTCACATGAGCCCCTTTTGCGTCCTGACTAGGTGGCTCAGTGGCTAAGACTCTTGAGCTTGTCGATCAAAAAGGTCAGCAGTGCGGCGGTTCGAATCCCTAGTACAGGTTGGACAGGGGGTTGGGCTAGATGACCTCCAAGGTCCCTTCCCGGCTGTTGACGTTGTCGACCTTCTGACAAGCAATAGTCCATGGGGAAGCCAGATTCACTTAACAACGGGGTTACTATCTCCGTACCTTTCCCCGGGGTCCTTACGCCCCTGCTATTTCAACAGGCTGCCCTGGCTGAATAAGAATCTGGATGGGGTATTTTAAATTTGTGGGTTTTTAATTGACAGGGCCCAATTTGTTTAATTTGTTTTCAATTGGTTTTTTTAAATTTTGTACCGTATATTGTTTTTAGCATGGCTGCGCATCGCCCTGAGTCCTTCGGGAGAAGGGCGGTACAAAAATCTAATTAATAATAATAACAATAACAACATTTTACATCTTTTCTTGATACAGTTGTTAAGCTAAACAGTGCAATTAATAAGTTGTTGTTGTTATTATTATTATTATTAATAATAATAATAATAATTAGATTTTTGTACCGTCCTTCCGGAGAAGGGTGGTACAAAAATCTAATTAATAATAATAATAATAATAACAACTTATCAACTGCAGTGTTTCGCTTAACAACTGTGTCAAGAAAAGACGTAAAATGAGGGCAACAAAAGGTCACGCTTAACAACAGAAATGTTGGGGGGGGGCCGCGGGCTGCACCGTGGTCGTAAGTCGGGGATTGCCCCCCCCCCGCCTCTATTACCATCGGCTCTTTTACAAGGCAGCGGCAGGGGAAAGCCACGCCCTTCGCTCCTCCCCGCGGGTGCCGATACCAAATCCGGATTGGGCGTCCGGTTCTCTCGGCCCCGCCCCCCCCCGCGCGCTCGGCCCCGCCCCCTTCGCCATAAATCACCTGTTGCGGCTTCCGGCCGGGCTGCGAGAGGGGAGCCGGAAGTGGCTGCCTCGGCGGCGAGATGGCGTCCGCAGGCTCCCCGGTGGACCGGCTGCCCCCGCCCTTCCCGGTGGAGGCGGAGGCGACTCACAGCGACCCCCAACCGGACAGCGACTCGGAAGGGGAAGATATTTTCACCGGCAACGCCGTGAGTGCCCCCTGTGTGTGTGGCGGGGGGGGGGGGCTACCGCCCAGCCCCTTTTTTCGGGGGGGGAGGGAGGGGGGGTCGTGCCCCGCTGGACCTTGCAAAAGGGGGGAGCCCCCCTCCGCCCCCCGCCCCTCCCGGCTCTCTCCTGCAGCCCTCGGAAAGTTTCCCCTGCTGGGCTGCTCTCCTTGGATGTATCTGTGCATGTCTGTATATATGCATGCATGCATGGGAAGACTACAGCTCCCATCATCCCCGGCCGGCGCCTCGCAGCCCCAGCCTTCCCTGCAGATAATAATCTTGATTTCCCCAACCTCCAAGTGCAACCAAGCTTGGAGGAAAGTCGTTTACCCACCTACCCATGGAGGGACCCCCCCTCCCCTCCCCACCAGGGATTTGCACCCTGGGAAGCCCCAGAGGAGTTTTTTTGGGGGAGGGGGGTTATTTTGTGGGTGGGGGTGGGGAGCCGCTTCCCCTCCTAGGTTCCTGGGGGTGTCTGTTGGCCTGGATGGAAAGAGGGTCTCCGGAGGGGAAGGGGAAGTGGGGTGCTTTTTGCAACCAAAAAGCCTTTTGGTTGGGGGGGGGACTTGGCTCAGGATGATGGGAGTGGGAGTCCAGCCTTATCCCCTGTCCAGGCTCTCTGGGTCTGTCCCTGGGGGTGCAACCTGGGCAGGGCACCCCACCCCATGCTGCTTAAGGAGCAGTCGCTTGATGCTCTGCCCTAGGAAGCCCGTTTGCCTTTTAAAAGCTTGTTTTGCAAAAAAAGTTGCAATAGTGGTTTGTCCATAAAGAAAAGAAAGCCTGGACCCCGGTTTGGATTTTAAAGGTTGAAATTCTTGCCTGTTTCACAACAAGAAATGTTTTCTTATTTATTTATGTATTTATTTATTTATTGGTTCGATTTATATGCCGCCCTTCTCCGGAGACTCAGGGCGGCTTACAATGTGTTAAGCAATAGCCTTCATACTTTTGTATATACCGGCTTAGTAGGGCTTTTGGCCCCCCCCAAGCAGTGTTCTTTTTTTTATACAAAGTCAGCTTATTGTCCCCACAATCCGGGTTTCTTCCCCCGTCTTCTTTCCCCTCTCGGGCTCTGCACCCCATCTTTGCCTTGGGTTGGTTTTGCTTCCTTGCAAAGGACTTTTTTAATCTTAGGATTTAGTCGGAAGAATATGGGTGGTCCTTAACTCGCTTTCAAATCCCTTTGTAGAGCTGCCAATTATGATCTTGTTTAATTGAGCTGGTGCCCTTCCAGCGAATTCCATTCACAAAGACTTAAATCCTGGAAAGTGAAGTCGTCGTATTGATTTCCAAGTCTAGTCTACAGGCCCGGGATTCCTTAGTGGTCTCCCATCCCTGTAGCAACCGGGTCGGATTCTGCTTAAACTTTTTAAATCGGTCGAGGCCAACTAAATGCTGTTGTTTTCTTCTAAAGTAGTGCAAACATTTAGCCATTTATTTGTTAGACTCGTATCCAACCTTTTGGTCAGGGGTTCAAGATGGCATACCCAGCGTTCCCACCTCCCATTTTATCCTCACAGCAGTAACCCTGGAAGATAGGCTGGACGGAGAGAAGGCCAGAGTCATAAATGGGATTTTTTGGGGGGTGATAATATTTATCCTGGGTGTCCTCAATCTTAGTCCAATGTCTAAAATCTATGCCACAAATACACAGCATGTGTTTACAATTGATAAACTGCTGGGTAGTTTACCATTTTTCAAAAACAAAATAAGGTAATTCCCTGGAATTTTGTTGTGCTTGGCTTTTAAATTCTGTTTGTTTATTCTTTTTAGCTGCATTTCTATCTTAGAGGTATAAACTGCTTATGGAATACGCTAATGGGTATCTTAACCTCGGAATAATCTTTTAGTAATTCTGAAGAATTCCCAGCAGTAAAGATGTTAATTTTATAATCTTGGGAATTATATGCTTATAATTTATTTATTTGTTTGTCAGATTTATATGCCGCTCTTCTGCCGTAGGACTCGGGGCGGCTCACAGCAGTAAAACAACCCGACAATAGACAAAATTAAATAATATTAAAAGCCAATTTAAAATCCCCGAGTTAAAATCCATGACAGATCAGGGAAGTTGCTGAAAGAGCCATGTCTTTAGGTCAGCACGGAAGGTGCGGAGTTCCGGGGCTGTCCGGAGCCCGGTGGGCAACCCATTCCAGAGGGTCGGTGCGACCATAGAGAACGCCCTCATCCTGGGGACCGCCAGCCAACACTGTCTGGCCGAGGGGACCCGGAGGAGGGCAGCCCTATGTGAGCGCACTGGGCGGTGGGAGGCCGGTAGGAGGTGCTCCTGCAAAAACCCCGGGCACATGCCATGAAGGGCTTTATAGGTGAATACCAGCATCTTGAAGCAGATCCGGAGGACCACTGGCAACCAGTGCAGCTCGCGCAATAGTGGTGTTATATGGGAGTAGCGGGATGCACCCGTAAGTACTCGCACGGCTGCATTCGGGACCAGTTGGAGCCTCCAGGTGCACCCCAAGGGCAGCCCCATGTAGAGGACATTGCAGTAATCCAACTGAGATAATGAGAGCATGAGTGACCGTACGGAGGGCGTCCCTGTCTAGAAAATGGTGTAGTAGCATCTGCCGTTAAGCTGCCAGTACTAATAAAACATATCCTTATGGCTGGAAAATTATCTGAATGGAAGTGAAGTTTCTGTGGTCAGGTCCCTCTTTCTCTTTGGACAGTAAATCCTGCGGTGTGACAAATGGATGCAAAGGCCCTTTAAATGCAGTTTTGATGCAACAGTTATGTCTCATCTCTGCTTCCCCCCCCCCCCCCAAAATATTAACTGATATGAATTGCAAGGCAAGGAGAATATATGGAAAGTGGATTTCTTGCACTACAAAAATCCAGAAAGAGTTAATTGATCGGCATAGGAGAAAAAAGTCAGGGGATTTGAGGCCGGGCCCCACCCTTGTTCCAAGGGGAAATGCTGAATGTAGGCAACTTATGCAATAACTGCAAAAAAATAAAATAAAATACAGATGGAGTGAAACCTTCTGTGGAAAAGAAACCAAAATTTGGCATTTAGTTTCTGACGGTGGGTAGGGAAGAGTTATTCACATGTGAACATAGCAACAAAGCTGCCTGAAGTTGCACAACTTTTCAGCAGGAAAAAAAATCTAAAATGTGGGGAGCTCCTCCCATTGTGACCAAAACTAGGGTTTCATCGTGGTCAGCATGCTTTTGGGTTCTTTGTGAAAATGCTAAAGCGTGGGTGGGTGGGGGGAGTGGGGCTCACAGAAAACAAACCGTTGGAAGTAAAATAATTCACCCTTTTGAAATCGTATTATGGAATGTAGAGTTCCTGGAAAAGCACGAGGAAAAATAGAAGGCCAATCGTTTAGGAAAAGTAGAACATAAAAGAACACAAATCAATCTTTCTTCGGGGGCAGAGCAGCAGATAAAAACTTCAAAAGTCAGAATTGGCGAGCACAATGAAACCTCTGTTTTTGCAAAGGGCTGGGGCTAAGAAAGAATGAGCAGGCTGCTAGCACTTTTACTGACTAACAAATTTTATTCAAAGGTAGAAATTTTCGTGAGCCCCAGCTCAGTTTAACACTCTGGAAATCTGAGGAAGGGAGTTGCAGCTCCGGAAAAACTTGAAATGAAAAAGATATACCTTGTTTTCCCTCAAAATAAGACCGAGCCTTATATTAATTTTTGCTTCTAAAGATTCATTATGGCTTATTTTCCCATTAGATCTTATTTTGGGGGGGAGGGGGGAAATACAGTTCTAAACGCCTCCGTCTGGCTGACGATCTTAACTGGGGCTTATTTTGGGAGGTAGGATGCTTATATTACGAGCATCCTGAAAAATCGTGCTAGGATTTACTTTCCAGTGGGGGTCTTATTTTCGGGGAAACGGTACTCTCAGACTAACTTTTCCTACGATGTCTCAGAACGAGGGTTGATATCATAGCTCGACTCCCTGCTCCATCTTACATTGTGAGAAAATGCCGTAAAGCTTTCGTGTTTGCAGAAATGTCCATTCCAAAGATGCAGACTATAAGAAGAAGGGGGTACGGATTCTCACAAAACAGGCCAGTTACTTTGACCCGCAGCTCCAAGGGCTAAGGACTTCCTCAAGGGTCACCCGCCGCGGGGTGACTTCTAAACCAAGCTTTGTTTCAAATCCGGCTTGTTCTACTCACACAAAGCCCTAACTTATCGCACCCACGGTTGTGTCTCTGGCGCCTCTTGGAACCGTCACCCTCTTCAGACAGCTATTGTCTTTGGGCAAAAACTGCCCTTGCTCAGCGAGGCAGACAGTGTCAAGGCTGTCTCCAGATAAGTGGGGGGGTGGGGTGGGGGGGTTGAGGGTAAGAGTCAGGGAGCCTTTATAAGCCCTGTGCTTGCTTGACAAAGCGGCCTTGGAAAAGGCATTGTTAATTTAACCCCTAAAGCAAAGTAGGCATTTCCAGGCCTTGCTGGCTGTTTGAGGAAAAAAATATAAAGGCGTGGGGAGGGAATGGGGATTTTGCAATATCCTTCCCCTGGAGTGAGGAGGGAATGGGGATTTTGCTGTATCCTTCCCCTGCTACGCCCACCAAGCCACACCCACAGAACCGGTAGTAAAAAAAAATTTGGATTGCACCACTGATGTTTAATAACCAGATTTAATTCTGCAATTTGGAATAATGGCCACTTCTCTATCCTCATATAGAGCAAGCCAGAGTTCCCCAGGAAGGAATCCCCAGTGCCACTGGAAAACGATTTAAAAACAAACGGCATCCAGGAAGAACAAGAAGATCCGGATTTATTTGCAGGTGGGTTGTTTTGTATGTCACGGTGGAAAGAGGGTGATAATTTGTGTTGTTCAGCTTAGCAATAGCCATAGCGCGTAGACTTATATACCGCTTCACAGTGCTTTATAGCTCTTCTCTAAGCGGTTTTACAGAATCAGCCTCTGGCCCCCACAATCTGGGTCCTCATTTTACCCACCTTGGAAGGATGGAAGGCTGAGTCAACCTTGAGCCCATCAGGATTGAGCCCATGGTTGTGGGCAGAGTTTGCCTGCAATACTGCATTCTAACCGGGAGGGAGGGAGGGAGGGAGGGAGGGAGGGAGGGAGGGAGGGAGGGAGGGAGGGAGGGAAGGAAGGAAGGAAGGAAGGAAGGAAGGAAGGAAGGAAGGAAGGAAGGAAGGAAGGAAGGAAGGAAGGAAGGAAGGAAACAATAGCACTTAGACTTACATACTGCTTCATAGTGCTTTACAGCCCCTCTCTAAGCGGTTTACAGAGTCAGCCTCTTGCCCCCAACAATCTGGGTCCTCATTTTACTGACCTCGGAAGGATGGAAGGTGAGTCAACCTTGAGCCTGATGAGATTTGATCTGCCAAACTGCTGGCAGCTGGCGATCAGCAGAAGTAGCCTGCAGAATTGCACTCTAACCACTGTTCCACTACAATTCAGTGGGATGACTCTGAGCGGCTAACAACAATCAGAGACATTACAATAAAATAAATGTAAAAATAAAGATAAAAGATGGCAAAGGCAATAAAGTAACGGAGGTGGTGGCCCAGTATAAGTAGCTTTGTGTTACATCTTCTTGGATTTTGATTTGAATTGATTTGATTTGATTGTCAACTTCTAAAGAGAATGCACCAAGTAAATCATTCGACTTAGTGATATGATTCTTACCAGGAATATCTTTCCATGTTCACCAGAAGTCAGGAAGTGACTCCCTGCTCTGGGATAAAATTCTACAGACTATCCTCAATCAGGGAATTTCATCCATGGCTTTTTTTAAAAAAAATCAATTTGTCCTTTTACAGATGCCACTGTTGAATTGTCCCTGGATAATACCCAAAACCACCCAAAGAAGGAGACGACAACAGTTTTCAGTCCTGTCCCCTCTCTAGAAAAACCAAGCCATTCCTCTTCTAACCAGCAGTCCAGAACCTATGAGGAGGTAAGTGCTTTTGTGTTTGGCTAATTATTCAGTTGGATTATTTGGCTAATTATTCCCTTGGAGTGCAAGGCGATCCAACGGGTCAGTCCTAGAGGAGATCAACCCTGACTGCTCTTTAGAAGGCCAGATCCTGAAGATGAAACTCAAATCCTTTGGCCACCTAATGAGAAGGAAGGACTCCCTGGAGAAGAGCCTAATGCTGGGAACGATCGAAGGCAAAAGAAGAAGGGGACGGCAGAGAATGAGGGGGCTGGATGGAGTCACTGAAGCAGTTGACCTGAGCTTAAATGGACTTCAGAGGATGGTAGAGGACAGGAAGGCCTGGAGGAACATTGTCCATGGGATCATGATGGGTCAGACACAACTTCACAATGAACAACAACAACAATTATTATTTGGTGTAGCTATTTGTACAATTCAGCTGTGTCCTGTGTAATAGGGAAGGAGACCTCCATTTCTTTCATTTCCAGCATGTTGCACAATGATGAGGTGCCACCAAGAACCTTCTCCACACCAGCCCTGTCCTTGGGGAAGTCCCAGTCTAGCAAGAAAAGTCCATTTCTCCCTAAGTTCGAATCCTGTAAGTTCAAATCTCACTAGGCTCAAGTTGACTCAGCCTTCCATCCTTTCTAAGGTAGGTAAATTGAGGACCCAGTTTCTGGGAGCAATAAGCTGACTTTGTATAAATATACAAAAGTATGAAGGCTATTGCTTAACACATTGTAAGCTGCCCTTGAGTCTCCGGAGAAGGGCAGCATATAAATCTAATTAAAAAAGAGAAAGAAAGAAAGAAAGAAAGAAAGAAAGAAAGAAAGAAAGAAAGAAAGAAAGAAAGAAAGAAAGAAAGAAAGAAAGAAAGAAAGAAAGAAAGAAAGAAAGAGAAATGTAAACTCAGGTCAGAGCAAAGGTGAATATTATTTATTTATGCTTCACAGCTCCTGTTCATCTCCCTACCTTTCAGGATATAATTGCTAGGAAAAGCAGCGTGAACGTAACACACACAAACAAAAGCACTACAAATGCTTTAAAAAAAAAAAGCCAGCAGCTAAGATGCTTCCCAAAGAGCAGTGAGAGAGGAAAATGGAGACAGCTGAGCAGGGATGAAATCCACTTACCTTCGCTACCGGTTCGCAAATGGGAGCTTGCACGCAACACCTCTGCACATGCGCAGTGTCAAAAACGGGATGTGATGATGTCTGGGCGGAACCTCCCGCCACCCGAGCCGGATAGAACCAGCTGCATTTCACCACTGCAGCTGAGGGTTCTGATGGGGTCTCCACCTGCTTTCCTATCTGTCTTTCTAACGTTGTGTGTCGTACTGTAGAAGATGACCGGTCTGTGCCCGAGGGAGGGAGGGAGTCTCAAGTCCTTTGCTGCTCTCAAGAGATCTAAGTCCAGCCCATCTTGAATTTTGTTGATTCTTATCTCCCGCTTATCTGCTTTGACTGTTAGTAGTTGAGATTCTTGCTGAAAACCTTATCGTGCCATAAACCTGTATTCATTTGAGCTGCCTTGGCTCCTGATTTCATCCGCTTCACAACCTATCTTAAGTAAGGCCCAAGAAAAGCTTCTGACATCCCTGTAATCTTTCCTTCCTTCCTTCCTTCCTTCCTAGCTGGAAGAAGAAGAACAGGAAGATCAGTTTGAACTTTCCGTGGGAGTGAGCAATCCAGAGAAAATTGGTGAGTCACCGTGAAAAGGAAAGAGTTTGATTTGATTTGATTTGATTTGATTACGTTTTTATACCACCCTTCTCCCGAAGGACTCAGAGCGGTGCACAGCCACAATAAAACAATACCAGCAGGAAAATTAAAAACCATTAAAATAATTAAATCATTTGGCCATTTTTTAAAACCTTGCAACTAAAAACCCTTTTAAAATCCAATTAAAATCATTGACACGTCAGACCGGCTTGATGAAACAGTAGGGTCTTCAGAGCACGACGGAAGGAGCGGATCCTTTGTATATCTGGGGGCAATTCATTCCATAGGGCAGGGGCCCCCACAGAGAAGGCTCTCCCCCTGGGGGGTCGCCAGTTGACATTGTCTGGCTGACAGCAACCTGAGGAGTTTGACAAGAGTCATGTAGGGTTTAACTCTCTTGGACCATTCCCTAAATCCATTATATCCACCTTCTGATTGAATTATCCAGAAGAAAGAAAGAAAAAAAAGTTTTGATCATTTGTGAAGGGGAAGGGTGTAAGCACAACAGGGTGTATTTTTTGCTTATTGTTATTTGGCTGAGATTGATTTATTTTTAAAAAATTTTAAGCAGCTTGCTAGTCCTCATGGAGAGACACTAAAAATGGAGGATTCAGATAGCATTGTTGCTACGCTGAGAGGTTTTTTTTTTTAGAGCCTTGGACACCTGCCACATCGGTATTTTCTTTCTGATCTCTTCAGTGAAGTCAGCTTTCCCCATCAGTAGCATCCTATCCACCACCTTACCCCTGCAGAGTGGATTAGGTTCAAAGCAAGTGATCCAAACTCACCTGTAAAGAACAAGTTCGAATCCCAGAAAGGGTATGGCTAGCTGATAAGACCTAAATAGCTTGAAATAGATCTATACTAGTCTCCCTTTATTTCTTTGTTGGTAAAAACAGTACAGAACAGAGTTTTGATTTCCTCTTTCCGAGTCCAGATCTGATCCTTGCCATTGTCCCAAATTGCAAGATTAACAATAGCCATGATGGCTACTTGGAGATCAACTCCAGAGCCTGCATTTTCCAGGAAGAACGGCAATCAAAAAAAAAGTGGGGGGGGGTTACAAATAAGCAATCAGGAAACAATATCAATATAAATCGTAAGGATACAGCAACAGTTACAGTCATACAGTCATAAGTGGGAGGAAATGGGTGATAGGAATGATGAGAAGATTAATAGTAGTGCAGATTTAGTAAATAGTTTGACAGTGTTGAGGGAATTATTTGTTTAGCAGAGTGATGGCGTTCAGGAAAAAACTGTCCTTGTGTCTAGTTCTGGTGTGCAGTCCTCTGTAGTGTCGTTTTGAGGGTAGGAGTTGAAACAGTTTATGTCCAGGATGCAAGGGGTCTGTAGATATTTTCACAGCCCTCTTTTTGACTCCTGCAGTATACAGGTATTGTCCTTGAAGAAGCAGCAGCTGCAAAACCTGATTGCGTTTAGTGCAATTTTCATGGCAGCTGCATAAACAGGTACTTGTCAATGCAGGGTTATGTCAGGGAAGCCCTGTGCCTGGGGAATATTCTCTGCTCAGCTTTAGGCTTGTGACTGTCTCGAACGAAAGCCATCTGCCCCGAAGGGCCAACTCTCAACCCCCTTCCTCTTTCTGTGTGCTGTGGGTGTGTGTGTTTTCTTCAGCTGCTTTCGTTGTCTAACAGCTACTTCATTGTTCAGCGTGGGGCAGATGTGGAAGGCTCCCTCCATCCTAGCCATGTAACAAACCCTTAATTATGGCACCAGCCTGATATTTGTAGGAAGCGGAGCTTGGTGTGTGGCTCGGATGATCTCCGTTTCACTGGAGCCCTGGATCGATCCACCGGTTGCTCGGAAGTTCTGAGTAGCCTTTATTTATTTTTTATTTTTTTAATGTCAGTTGAAGCAAGGAATGAGAAAGATGCCCTTGCTCAGTTGGCATTGATGGTACATCGATAGAGGGAGAATTCAACATTAGAGAATGCTCTTTTTTTTTTTTAAAGGAAGTGAGATTTTAATCCTTAGGGGTCTAAATAAGATGGAACTTCCACCCCGGGAAAGAGGGGGGGGAAACTGTACTCCAACTTCGGGAGAGCTTGTGCAGTTTCAAAACCTCGAGAAAAGGTTTTTTTTTCCCCCTGAAATCTCAGGATCGCATGATGGACTGAAAAGGAAGCCCTGTTGAGTTTTGGCACACGGGCCTTGATAAGCGAATGCCGTTTGTGCGAAAGAAATCAGATCAATACAGTTAGTCGTTGACGTAACGACCACAACTGAGCCCAGAATTGATGTTGCTAAATGAGAAATTCATTCAGTGGGTTCGTTCAGCGTCCCCGTTGACTTGGCTTGTCGGAAGGTCGCAGAGGGGGTCACGCGACCGTCATAAATATGAACCAGCTGCCACGCAGCCGACTTTTGATTACGTGACCAACAGGGATGGTGCAGCGGTCATAAGTGTGAAAAATGGTCATTAGTCACCTTTTCCAGTGCCGTTGTAACTTCAAAAAGTCCCTAAACAAGCTGTTGTAAGTTGAGGACAACCCATAGTAACCATCTGTGTACAGTGTGTGTGTGTATACATAAAGGCATGTGTATTGAGGTTTTCAAACATAGTTTTACTCTTAGCGTGATTTTAATGTATGTAAACTGCCTAGAGATAAAAACCAGTTTGGTGTAGTGATTAAAGACCGGGCTAAAAAAAACCCACACACATATTTTGTGTGGAGTTGGTGAGGATTAAGGAAGTAAACACCTGTAATTGTTTGAATAAAATCCCGCTTGAAAACATTCTAGACGTTGATTAAGCCTATGAATCATTTTAGACGTCCCAAGTTGTTAGCAGAAAAAAAATCCAAGGACTGTCCTTGACAATGGATTCCTCTGTGCTGACAGACGCCCACGAAGGAAGCACATTAAGCCCAAATTACTAAGCGTTCCCGGTTATTACAGCTTTGCTGAAGTTGTTAAAAAAGTCTCAATTTTCTTCTTTCGTTCCTGCAGGAGATGGAATGAATGCCTACGTCGCTTACCAAGTGTCCACACAGGTACGCCAGCTCTGATTTCTTCTTCCCCGTTGCTGCCAAGGCATCAGGTCCGCTTAGAGTTTTCTGATCTCGGGAATTTAAATTTCCACCTGAACCTCCCGTATCTCTTTAAAACAGTGTTTCTCAAGCTTTGCCGCTGGACGATGTGTGGACTTCAACTCCAAATGTGGGAGCTGAAGTCCGCACATCGTCCAGCAGCCAAGGTTGAGAAACCCTACTTTAAAACAACAACTGCGATGGCCTCACGATGGCACCAAGCGTTTAAACTTTGCTAGGCAACTTTTGTTTTCTAAATGAACTTCATGCAGTCACCTGTCCAAAAAACTCCACTGGGGCTCAGCTTTCCGGTCATTTCCTCTGTGTGTGGGCGGTTCTGTGTGTGGAGACTTTGTGTTCAGGAGTTCATGGTGTTGAAGAAGAGGAACTCTTTATCTCCCCCCCCCCTTTTGAAAGGGGCCCAGCATGTTTTCCAAACACACAGGTTGTCTCTGATGATCTCTTAGCAAAGCCACCCCATGGATGGTCTGGAACAATAGCAGTCCATTGGAACAATAACCTCATCTGTTCATTTCCTCCTCCTCCTCCTCCTCCTCTTCCCTCCTCCTCCTCTCCCTCCCTCCCTTCCTCCTCCTCCTGTCTCCCTCCTCCTCCCTTCTCTCCTCCCCTCCCTCCCTTCCCTTCCTTCTCTGCCTTCCTCCTTCTCCCTCCCTCCTCTTCCTCCTCCTCCCTTCCTCCTCCTCCTGTCTCCCTCCTCCTCTTCTTCCTCCTCCCTTCTCCTCCTCCTCCCCTCTCCTCCCTCCCTTCCTCCTCCTCCTCCCTTCTCTGCCTTCCTCCTCCTCTCTCCCTCCTCCTCCTGTCTCCCTCCTCCTCTTCCTCCTCCTCCCTTCTCCTCCTCCTCCCCTCTCCTCCTCCCTTCCTCCTCCTCCTCCCTTCTCTGCCTTCCTCCTCCCTCTCCCCTCCTCCTCCTGTCTCCCTCCTCCTCTTCCTCCTCCTCCCTTCTCCTCTCCTCCCCTCTCCTCCCTCCCTTCCTTCTCTGCCTTCTTCTCCTCTCCTCCCTCCTTCCTCCTCCTCCTGTCTCCCTCCTCCTCTTCTTCCTCCTCCCTTCTCCTCCTCCTCCCCTCTCCTCCCTCCTTCCTTCTCTGCCTTCTTCTCCTCTCTCCTCCCTCCCTTCCTCTCCTCTCCCTCCTCCTCTCCTCCTCCTCCTCCCCTCCCTCCTTCCTTCCTTCTCTGCCTCTCCTTCTCTCTCCCTCCTCTCCTCCTCCTCCCTTCCTCCTCCTCCTGTCTCCCTCCTCCTCTTCTTCCTCTCCCTTCTCTCCTCCTCCTCCCTCTCCTCCCTCCCTTCCTCCTCCTCCTCCCTTCTCTGCCTTCTCCTCCTCTCTCCCTCCTCCTCCTGTCTCCCTCCTCCTCTTCCTCCTCCTCCCTTCTCCTCCTCCTCCCCTCTCCTCCCTCCCTTCCTCCTCCTTCCTTCCTTCTCTGCCTTCCTCCTCTCTCCCTTCCTCCTCCTCCTGTCTCCCTCCTCTCTTCTCCTCCTCCCTTCTCCTTCTCCTCCCTCTCCTCCCTCCCTTCCTCCTCCTCCTTCCCTCTCTGCTCTCTCCTCCTCCCTTCCTCCTCCTCCTGTCTCCCTCCTCCTCTCTTCCTCCTCCTTCTCCTCTCCTCCCTCTCCTCCCTTCCTTCCTTCTCTGCCTTCCTTCTCCTCTCTCCTCCCTCTCCCTTCCTCCTCCTCCTGTCTCCTCCTCCTCTTCCCCTCTCCTTCTCTTCCCCTCTCCTCCCTCCCTTCCTCCTCCTTCCTTCCTTCTCTGCCTTCCTCCTCTCTCCCTTCCTCCTCCTCCTGTCTCCCTCCTCCTCTTCCTTCTCCTCCCTTCTCCTCCTCCTCCTCTCTCCTCCCACCTTCCTTCCTCCTCCTCCTCCATACATTTGAATGGTGACTTGGAAAGCCTCTGCCACTTTGGAGGGGATGTAAATAAAGCCTGTCGTTTTAGGGCTGGGAGCC
>JAWJVD010000176.1:0-67500 GCA_038048745.1 Coluber constrictor foxii
GCCTTGCTCCGGGGGGCAGGCATTCAAAAGGAAGAGAAGATCTTCCCCCCCACACTCAACACACACACACACACCTCTCTCCTCCCGCAGATCAGACCCCGAGAACCCGAAGAGATCTTCCAAGAAATCCGATAGAATCCCACGCGCCCTCCTTAAGCTTTTGCCTTCGGGGTTTGCTGGATATTTTTAAAAAAAACACACACAATCAGAATAGAGATGCTGGCTGTGATCGCCTTATTATTATTATTATTATTTTATGGGTCCTCTTTGAGGCAGGTCTTCTTCTTCTCCTTCCTCCTCTCTTCCCCTCCTCCTCCTCTTCCTCCTCTTCCTCCTTCCTGCGTTCCTCCTCGGATGGATCAAGCTCGCAGCCACCGGAGGCGAAAGGAAGGCGCGCACAAGCCAAGCTGGAAAAAGACGGGGGCGAGCGGGCGGGGAGGGGGGGGGAGAAGTTCAGAAGGGTGGGGGGAGAGAATGAGAGAGAGAGAGATGCGGCGGGAGGGGTGGGAGAGAGAAGGAGGAGGAGGGAACCAGGCGATCGAAAAGGAGCCAAAGCGGTCGGGGAAAAGAGCTTGCCGGAGGGAGGGGAGGGGCGTCCGGAGGAGGCGGGGCTCCGGGAATGAATGGGAGAGATGGGGAGGGGGCGCGAGAGGCGGAGACGAGGGACGCTGGAAAAGTGGGGATTTTGGGGGGGGGGGCGGCGGCGGGAAGGGCTGGCCCCCCGTAAAGGGGTAGAAGGGGAGTCAAGCATAGAACTTGGGTGGGTGGGTGCATTAATCGGACCGAAAAGAGAGGCCGGTGGGGTTTTTTCCCTTTGGAGAGGGGTGGGCGGGCGAAGGGGAAGAGCCAGAAGGATGGAAATTGAAGAGAGGCGAGAGAGCTGCTGGCCTTCCCATATTCGCATGCAGTAACCCTTCCCTTCCTCCAACTGGCGCCCTCCGGCTGAGGAGAGGGAAGGTGGCCAGCTGGAGGAAGGGTCCCTCTTAACTCTATGCTCCCATCTCTTTAACTCTTCCTCCCCCTCTCCTCTTCCTTCCACCGTTGAATTCTGCGCCTCTCCATCCAGTTTGCGGGCTCCTCCTCTTCATTTCCCCGCCTGGAAGGTTGTCTTCTCCTTCTCCTCAACCTTCTAATCTAGACATCTTCCAACCCTCGGCGTCAGTCATTGTCGCGTTCTTTCCCAATTCAACCACTCGTCTTCCTTCCTTCCTTCCTTCCTTCCTTCCTTCCTTCCTTCCTTCCTTCCTTCCTTCCTTTGTGTGTGTGTGTGTGTGTGTGTAAGGGCTGGAGAAGAGAAAGATCTCTTTTGCTTCCTCACAGCAGCAAGCTCCTTTGCTGGTTCCAAAGATGCTGGAAAGGGAGTCCTTTATCTCTTCGGGATGGTCCAGTTTCCAAGTCTGAAAGAGGGATCAAGCAGGAGCTGGAGAGGTAATGGGGTAAAGTGACACCAGGTTGACTCTGGCCAGGTTAGTAGAGGGGCTGGGAAGTGAAAGAAGGACCCCCAGACTGTAGACTACACTGGAAAGTTTAAAGATCTTCAGGAGATACTTCCATGCTAACGCCAAGAAAATGACATGGATGCACATTATAAGGATCAACTTGGACACCTTGAGAAATTTATGAGTGCAAGACGATCCAACCGGTCAGTCCTAGAGGAGATCAACCCTGACTGCTCTTTAGAAGGCCAGATCCTGAAGAGGAAACTCAAATGCTTTGGCCACCTAATGAGAAGGAAGGAAGGACTCCCTGGAGAAGAGCCTAATGCTGGGAATGATGGAGGGCAAAAGAAGAAGGGACGGCAGAGAACGAGGTGGCTGGACAGAGTCACTGAAGCTTAAATGGATTCCAGAGGATGGTAGAGGACAGGAAGGCCTGGAGGAATGTTGTCCATGGGGTCACGATGGGTCAGACATGACTTTGCAACTAACAACAACAACAACGAATGGAGCCAAAGAAGAAACTCTGATGACTATCTACTCCAACTTCTCCTCAGCAAAGGATGAACTTGCAAAGACCAGTCTAGGCTCTACCTGAAAACTTTTAATGAAGAAAAGTTTGTTGTAGTCTTCCAATGTCCTTGGACTATTCAATACTCAGTCTGAAGGTGTATTTATTTATTGATAAGATAAATCTGATAAGATGGTGGCCCATCTCACACATGTATGCGACCCTGGGCAGCATACAAAAAATCCAAATGAACAACCTACAGAGGCCACTTCAATTAATAAAGATTTTTTTTTTTAAAAAAAGCATATTCTTATAGATTAACCCTTTCCTACGGGCTTCTGCCCCCCCCCCCCCAAAAAAAATATTGAATAACCATTGGGAAGCTGACTATTCTCAGACTCTGATTTAAGGTATTGTGGTGGCTCAGGGGCTAAGATGCTGAGCTTGTTGATTGAAAGGTTGGCAGTTCAGTGGTTCGAACCCCTAGCGCCTGTAACGGGGTGAACTCGGAACAGCGTTCCGTGCGCCTTTGGCATTGAGTCATGCCGGCCACATGACCACAGAGACATCTTCGGACAGCGCTGGCTCTTCGGCTTTGAAACGGAGAAGAGCACCGCCCCCTAGAGTCGGAACGACTAGCACATATATCTGAGGAGAACTTTTACCTTTACCTTACTGAAAATCACTGACTCCTGGAAACATTCCTTAAGTACATTTTTCTTATTCATGCTTATCCCTCTCTAATTCTTAGCTGAATTAACGGTGAATCCAATTGAGTATTTCTGGAGCAACTCAAAAAGGCAGTTGAAAACTTTAGGGATTCGGCCAGGACAATCCTAATTTTAAGGACTATGTCGTGAAAAACGAATCAGAGTCAACCAAAGGAGTGAGACACTAACACAGAGACACAGCAGTTTCTGGTGTGTGTGTGTGAGTGAATCTGAGTTCCTATTGTGCTTACTCCAATATTGGAATTAAGGCTGGGATTTATCCTAATAAAGCCAGAATTTAAAATGAGTCAAAACAAAGGGCAGAGGGAATTACTGGAACAATCAATGAATGGCCAATTCCCCTGCTCTTGTTTAGATGTTTTTGCTGCCTCTTGTGGTTTTGTTATGTCATTTGCGGCATTATTATTTGTCACTGATTGTCCTCGGAATACTGTTTCACTGTTTGACTCCATTTTGGCAGCCTGCCTTGTGCCATTGGTATCTGCACTGTGGAATAGAACATGGGGAAGGAGCCTTTCCCCTAAGTTATCGCCCAGTTGCCCTCCCATCTTCAACCTTCAGGAGTCCCAATCTTTGTGATAAATTGTTTTTATTTATTTATTAGTTCGATTTATATATGCTGCCCTTGTCCGGAGACTCAGGGTGTTTACAATGCATTAAGCAATAGCCTTCATACTTTTATATATACCTGCTTAGTAGGGCTTTTTGCCCCCCCCCCCAAGCGGTGTTCTGTTTTATACAAAGTCAGCTTATTGCCCCCACAATCCGGGTCCTCATTTTACCTACCTTGAAAGGATGGAAGGCTGAGTCAACCTTGAGCCTGGTGAAAATTGAACTCGCGGTAATTGCAGGCAGCTGGCAGCTAAGTGCTATTTAACAGCGCTTTAGTCCACTGCTCCACCAGGCTCCTAAGGTTGATATTGCATCATGCAACTCACACCTTCTTTTCTCTTGTTTAACCCCAAAAAGTTTGTTCCACAATCACTGTATTGGTGGGTGACTTTCAGGACCACAGACAGCTCCTGAAGGCCACCATGAACCTACTGGCCTTCCTAAACTCACCTTGTTGTTAGTTGGGAAGTTGTTTCCAACCCATTGCAATCCCATGGACAATGTTCCTCCTGGCCTTCCTGTCCTCTACCATCCCCCGGAGTCCATTTAACTTCACGCCAGCTGCTTCAATGACTCCATCCAGCTACCTCGTTCTCTGCCATCTCCTCCTTCTTTTTGCCCTCCATCATTCCCAGCATTCGGCTCTTCTCCAGTGAGTCCTTCCTTCTCATTAGGTGGCCAAAGTATTTCAGTTTCATCTTCAGGATCTGGCCTTTCTAAAGAGCAGTCAGGGTTGATCTCTTCTAGGATTGACCGGTTGGATAGCCTTGCCGTCCAAAGGACTCATCTAGAGAAGATTCAAAAAGATTGAAGGCCTTCTTCAAAGCCCTTTTTGAAACAATATTGACCTATAGACTAAGGCTTCCCCAGAGATCTTCATCCATGTATTAACCAGTTCCCACCATGATTATCTTGAATGAGAATGTTAATTATGCCACCTAGTTGGATTTGGTGACAATGGCAATTTATCATCCAATATCTTTTTTCCATACTAGGTGGCTCAGTGGCTAAGACACTTGAGCTTGTCGATCAGAAAGGTCAGCGGTTCGAATCCCTAGTACAGCTCTCCTGTGTGAACAGGGGATTGGACTAGATGACCTCCAAGGTCTCTTCCAACTTTGGTACTGTTGTGGATTGTCTCATGATAAGGCCAGCTTCTTTCTTAACAGAGATCCTTCCTCGACATGTGTTGTTAATTATACAGTCTCGAGATCTTCCCAAGATCAGTGGGACTAGCAAAGGTTCCAACCAAGTAGCTGTTGAATTACGAATTATTTCTGAAGTTCACACAGAATGTTAAACTTTGCAAAGAAATGTGTGGCATACCAAATGGAGGGATGACCTTTAAAAACAAGGAAAACAGTCATTTCCATTGGTAGCTTATTATTCTCAATAAATCATCACCATCAACAACATGGCAAAAGTAGAGGTTACATTATATTTTTGGGGAGGGAGGAAAAATAATCTATGGTGTTTCAATGTAGTGGAAAAATGAAGATTGTTTTTGAAATTGCAGAGTTGTTTTCTTGTATTTCACACTTACAAAAAAGGAAGGAAGGAAGGAGGGGAGGAGGAGGAGGGGAAGAAATAACAACAACAACAACAACAACAACAATAATAATAATGGGAACCATCAAGAAAGAAACGGAAGGTTTAATACTCACTGCTCAAGAACAAGCACTACAAACTAAGGCCATGAAAGCAAAGATACAAAAATCCACCGACAAGCCAAACTGCCGACTTTGCAATAACAAAGTCGAAACTGTTTCACATTTAATACGTGAATGCAGCAAAGTCGCACAAACTGATTACAAAGCTAGACATGACCGAGTTGCTAAATTAATCCACTGGTCATTATGTAAAAAATACGACTTACCTGTATCCAAAAAGTCATGGGAATATAAAGTGGAAAAAGTTGTAGAAAATGAGAAGGTGAAGATCTTGTGGGACTTTCGAATACAGACAGATCATCACTTGAAACCCACTTACCACGCCAGATATCACAGTTGTCGAAAACCAAAACATACAATTTATCGACTTCGCAGTACAAGGAGATCCCAGAGTCGAAGAAAAAAACTGGAAAAAATCATGAACTATCGCGACCTGGCCATCGAAACTATGCGATTATGGATGAAACATCTAACAGTGATACCCATTGTCATTGGGGCCCTTAGTACAATGTTCAAGAATTTTATAAGATACATCAACAAATTGCAGCTTCCTGCAATAACACCAGCGGAACTGCAAAAAACTGTGCGATGTGGAACATCGCACATCTTAAGAAGGTACTTGGTTGATACCTAGGATGCTGGCAGCAACCCGTATCAACGATTAGCACCGGTCAATGGTATTTGTGATGCATTTCTGAATGTTCAGTTGCCTGAATTTCATATTTAATGAATAAAGTAAATAGAAGTAGAAGTAGAAGTAGAAGTAGAAGTAGAAGTAGAAGTAGAAGTAGAAGTAGAAGAAGAAGAAGAAGAAGAAGAAGAAGAAGAAGAAGAAGAAGAAGAAGAAGAAGAAGAAGAAGAAGAAGAAAAGGCAGCTTACATCCTCCGACGATACCTTAACAGTTCGTAGGTCCTTGGTTAGGACTCGAACTGCTGAGCTATTACCCAACCTCGAAGGCTGTGAATCTCACTACAGATTAAATAATAATAATAATAATAATAATAATAATAATAATAATAATAATAATAATAATAATGGTGGTGGTGGATGGACCGTGAGGTACTTGGTTCCCTTTGATCTTGGTTGTTTCCTTGCAGACATTTCCTGACCCAGCTAGGTAACTTCATCAGTGCTGGAAAGGAGGTGAAGGAAGTGCAGTTGTATGCCAAACGCAGCTTTTCAGCAAGGATGCTAATACATACAACAGCAATAACGAATCTCGCTACTTTGCAGGCCTGGATAAAATGGAAATAATCAATACATCAATAATCAATATCCATCAATCTCCGTGCATCATTCAGTCCCTGCTTTCATTGCCCAGAAGGGATTTTTGTTGCCCTCAGTGGCCAAAACAACACGCTGAGCTTATAGTTGATCTGCTGTCAACAGTGAAGGGGGCCACAGTGGAAGTTACAAAGAAAGAAAATATTTTAATGTTTTGCCACATTTAATCTTTAATTAAATATTAGATCTTGGGTGGGGGAGATGAGGAGGAGGAGAAGAAGAGGAGGAGGAGGAGGAGGAGAAGAGGAGGAGGAGAGGAGGAGGAGGGTGTGGTGTCCTTGGTGCTCTCTGAGCTTAGTGGTTTTCTTACAGATGTTTCATGACCCAACTGGGGAACATCATCAGTGCTAGAAGGGAGTTGGGTTTACAGGGAGGAGGAGGAGGAAGAGGAGGAAAGGGTTTTTATGTCATTCCCCAATGGAGGGAGCAGAAAAGACCGCATGATTTTGAAGCTCCCTTTTAAGTCCTGGTTGCCCCACACCCACCCACCCCAGAACAGGCAAACAAAGAAATGTTTAAAATCAGTTTCTGGATTCCTTATCCCAAAATAATTGTACTGGTGAATTCCTCCCCCCACCCCACCCCCAAAAAAGAACACAGCATTCTTCTCTTTTCTCCCCTCAGCCAAGCCGGGAACAGCCTTGCTGGTTTTATTACAGGCTAAAAATGGATTCAACGGGACCGTCCAAAAAAACAAAAACAACAGCAAAAAATTGTGTTGCTATTCTGGTGCACACTTTTTGTCTTTTGCAAAAATTCCATGGGGAGGGGGAATAACACAGCCTCCCCCCCCCACACACACACACACTTTGCTTATGGTGCCATATCGATACATTTGGTTGGATGGGAGCCACCGTTGCAGGGGGAAAAAAATAAAAATAAGAATAAAAATAAAGAACCAAGGAGGCCTCACCCTAGCAATTTGCAAATTAAAAAGAGGAGGGGAGAAGGGGTCATTTTAGAATAAATGAATATGCCGAATGTGGGGAATCGCATCCTTGCAAAGCGGGATCCTGTACGTCAGGCGTGTCAAACTTGATTTCATGAAGGGCCACATCAGAGTTGCATTTGACCTCGACGGTTAGCCTGAACTGATCCGAACCGGCTGAATCCTCGGCACCTGTGGCCCGAGTGATCTGCCGGAGAAAAGATAGACAGAGAGAGAGAGAAAGAGAGAGAGAGAGATGGATGATGGATTGAGAGAGAGAGAGAGAGAAAGAAAGAGATGATAGACAGACAGACAGACAGACGGGTAGATCGAAGAAGAAGGCTGTAGGGGAAAAAATGAAACGGCAAAAGGAAACAACATTGACACAATCACCAGACATCGGCTAATCAGCTCGGTTTCAAAGTGTCACATATTAAACCATACAGTATTTGTGGTGTTGAAGGAGATTGTTTTGCTTTGCGAAGGTCAATCTCATCTTAACAGTGACATGGTAGGCAGGCAGGCAGGCAGATCCCTTCCCACTTTGTTCCATCTTATAAATTTGCCGCCTCCCGTTAAAGAGAGAATAACAGTCAAATTCATATATAATGCAAAAGAGCTCGACTAAACCCCAGTGTGGGGGTGGGTGGGGGGAAATGAAACCAAAATGAAAGGTTAATCATCTTTTGGTAGCGAGGGATAGGCATTTCAGCTCTGCTCTGAATTTCGTTATTTGGAGATGTTGCTGATTGATTAATATCATCCGGTCTGTGTTGACTCTTAGCAAAGAACAAACATAGGAGCTCTTCGGGATGATCTGTCTTGAGTTGGCCTTCCAGGTCATTTGTTGGTGTAGTTATTAGGAATAGCAATAGCCCTTAGATTTATATACCGCTTCATAGTGTTTTTACAGCCCTCTCTAAGCGGTTTATAGAATCAGTGCATTATATTGCTTAATGCATTGTAAGCCACCCTGAGTCTCCGGAGAAGGGCGGCATATAAATCAATTTTTTTAAAAAAATCAGCATATTGACCCCCAACAATCTGGGTCCTCATTTTACCCACCTCGGAAGGACAGAAGGCTGAGTCAAGCTTGAGCCGGTGGTAATCAAACTGCTGGCAGTTAGCAGAGTTAGCCCCTCTAAGCGGTTTCAGAGTCAGCCTATTACCCCCAATAATCTGGGTCCTCATTTTACCCACTTAGGAAGGACGGAAGGCTGAGTCAACCTTGAGCCGGTGAGATTTGAACTGCCGAACTGCAGCTAGCAGTCAGCTGAAGTAGCCTGCAGGACTGCACTCTAACCACTGCACCACTTCGGCTCTTTTCAATTACCGTATTTCCCTGAAAATAAGACCCTGTCTCATATTTTTTTGAACCCTGAAATAAGCGCTTGGCCTTATTGCCATGCGCTCAAAAGCCCGATTGGGCTTATTATCAGGGAATGTCTTATTTTGGGGAAAATAGGGTATGATATTGCTATCATAACTGAGTTTATGTTGGTCTTCTCCTCCCACTCTTTGTTTTTTTAAAAAAATAGCAATTGAAAACTGAAACGCAACGATTCTAAGCTGATGACCTGCTTGACGCCGCCCTCCAGCTCTGCCTATGCAGAACAAACCAAACGGTCCCATTTTAAACTTTTTATTGTATCAGCTGGCCACTTTCTAGCCCAGCTTGCCAAAAGTTGGGTGGGAGGAGGGGAAAGGTGCTGTAATCTCTTCCTTTAAAGACCGAACTTCTTGTGTGCTCCTCGTCCTGTTATACATTTAAGCAGCTTACCTTTCTGTTAAAGCTTTTTCCCCGCCCCGATGGATAAGAGTCTATTGTGATGGCATAATGCTGACCTAATTATCTTTACTGTGGATTTATTTAACAGATTTATTTGAAAAGGGTGATTTGTTCGCCATCTGATAGCCGATTTGTTAGAACTCCTTTTAATGAGCCTCTGCCTGTTTTGAGGAGGCTTAGCATTACTTTTCGCAGCGGTGAAGAGCCGCGTCCACACAGCCAGGAAAAAATCTCAATTACACCGTGTGTTGTGTGCTTTAAAAAAAGAAGAAGAAGAAGAAATCCAGCCCCCTCTATTCTTACATCTGATGTTTATTTCAGCAGGCGGCTCTAAAGGTGAAGTTCTCGCCACATGCAGTTATTTTTTAAATCTTGCTCTAAACAAACAAAAAAAAAAAGAATGATTTTGAAAAGTATTCTGTATGGTGGCTCAGTGGCTGAGATGCTGAGCTTGTTGATCGAAAGGTTGGGAGTTCAGCACTTTGAATCCCTGGTGCCGCGTAACGGGGTGAGCTCCCGTGACTTGTCCCAGCTTCTGCCAACCTAGCAGTTCGAAAGCACTTAAAAAATGCAAGTAGAAAAATAGGGACCCCCTTTGGTGGGAAGGGAACAGCGTTCTGTGCACTCTTTGGCGTTGAGTCAAACCGGCCACATGACCACGGAGACATCTTCGGACAGCACTGGCTCTTCGGCTTTGAAACGGAGATGAGCACTGCTCCCTAGAGTCAGGAACGACTAGCACAAATGCGTGAGGGGAACCTTTACTTTTTACCTTTACCTTTATGCATATTTTTTTAAAAAAAGGAGTCCTGGTAAGATACGGAAAAGGAAGAAGAACCTTCTGGATCCATAAACAGGCCAAACTCAACAGGTTATTTGTGATGTGTCCATAAATGGTGGCTTCTGTGCCACTCCTCCAAACTTTGGGAGAACTTGAATGTAAATATAATTTTATTTTATTTTACTTTTATTAAGTCTAATTTTATATCAGGCTATGGCAAATCTAGACAGCATACTAAAAAGCTGAGACATCACCCTGCCAACAAAAGTGCGTATAGTCAAGGCGATAGTTTTCCCAGTTGCAATATATGGCTGTGAAAGCTGGACCACAAGGAAGGCTGAGCGCCGAAGAATGGAGGCCTTTGAACTCTGGTGCTGGAGAAGACTCCTGTGAGTCCCTTGGACTGCAAGGTGATCCAACTGGTCAGTCCTAGAGGAGATCAACCCTGACTGCTCTTGAGAAGGCCAGATCCTGAAGATGAAGCTCAAATGCTTTGGCCACCTAATGAGAAGGAAGGACTCTCTGGAGAAGAGCCGAATGTTGGAGGGCAAAAGAAGAAGGGATGGCAGAGAACGTGATGGCTGGATGGAGTCACTGAAGCAGTCGGCGTGAACTTAAATGGACTCCAGAGGATGGTAGAGGACAGGAAGGCCTGGAAGAACATTGTCCATGGGGTAGCGATGGACAATGAACATTGTCCATGGGGTAGCGAAGTTGGACACAACTTCACAACTAACAACAACAATAATTTTATATCAAACGGCAGTCCGAAGAAAGCAGACTGGTTTCTTGCACCTAGATATTCCTATATAAAGGACAAATATTCAAGGAATTCAATAACAATAAAATGATTGGAAGGGACCTTGGAGGTCTTCTAGTCCAGCCCCCTGCTCAAGCAGGAAACTCTATACCATTTCAGACAAATGGTTGTCCAATCTCTTCTTTAAAACTTCCAGTGTTGGTGCACCCACAATATTGAAGGCGATCTGACAGCAGAAGCACATCATAAATGGATCCAAATCTTCTGTGATCAATTCATCCAATCATCTGATCATTTAAAACCATGAGGCTGCTTGAGCTGTTGCTAAAACATGGTTAGGAATAAGCATTTATAAGCCTCGGAAAACCCGGACAAACTTTTATTGTGTTGGAATACATGTGAGAATGTATTTTGCATTGCAACAATTACGGTATGTAATTATTCAGCCAGTAGATGGCAGTGTTTAGTGTGCATCTGTGATTATCGTCTATGGTTTTGTTACATTCTGAGGAGAGTTTCCTGTTTCCTGTTACAGTACTATAGTAAGGCACATGGTGACTGTACTCTTTTTTCTTTTTCTTTTTCTTTTGCTCTGTGGTGCTTTATATAAAACAGAATTCCTAATATATTGTAAAGTCACTTGACATCCCTAGAAAAAAAAATACAGTAAAGAAAAAACCTGGGTGATCTGACTCACCCATCACGCTAAAACATGTTTGGTGTTACCACGCTGATTGGAATGAACCAGAATGGTAATCTTCTCAAGGCATGCAATGTCCACAATGCAGCAATGACCATCATGGCTCTGTAGGAACTGCAAACTCTGCCATTCAGAGTTAAACATGAGCCAAGAGTATGCAGCAGCAGCCAAAAAGCCAATGCAATCCTAAATTGCATGAACAGAGGGATACAGTCAAGATCAAGTGAGGTACTAATACCACTCTGTAAAGCCTTGGTAAGGCCACACTTGGAATACTGCATCCAGTTTTGGCCACCACACTATAAAAAGGATGTTGAGACTCTAGAAAGAGTGCAGAGAAGAGCAACCAAGAGGATTAGGGAACCGGAGGCTAAAACATACGATGAATTGTTGCAGGAACTGGGCATGGCTAGTCTAGTGAAGAGAAGGACCAGGGGAGACAGGATAGCAGTCTTCCAATATCTGAGGGGCTTCCAAAGAGAGGAAGGGGCTCAAGCTATTCTCCAAAGCACCTGAAGACCAGACAAGGAATAATGGATGAAAACTGACCAAGGAGAGATTCAACACAGAAATAAGGAGAAAATTTCTGACAGTGAGAACAATCAATCAAAGGAACAGAAGTTGCCTTCAGACGTTGTGGGAGCTTCATCACTGGAAGCTTTCAAGAGGAGACTGGACTGCCGTTTGTCAGAAATGGTGTAGGGTCTCCTGCTTGGGCAAGGGGACTAGATCAGGGGTCTCCAACCTTTTGGACCTCAGGGACCACTAATTTTAAATCCTACGGACCACTGATATGATTTGCCCAATGACCAGCTGGGTGAGCGTGGCTAGGTGGTCATGTGACTGGGTGCGCGTGGCCAATTTGATGTCACTTACATCGAGGGGTGCCTCGCCAGCCTCTACTCACCCTTCCCCTACCAGCCACTCCTCGCCTCCCCACCCAGGCTCCTTAGAGCTCCAACAGGAAGCAGTTGTTGGAGCTAAGCAGCCACCAAGAGAAAAAGTTGGCAAAAGAGGTGGCTCAGTTCAAATTGGACCTGGCCGAGAAAGAGGCTCAGCAGAAGCACCTCACTGAGGACTAGTCTTTCCAAGCAGAGGGAAGACCTGCGGGAGGGCAAGGCCAGGTATCGGCACCTGGAGGCTCAGCCAGCTGAGATGGTCAGCCAGTTCCAGGCCATGATGCAGTCCCACTGGAACGAGGCCCTCCGGCTCTTCGCCACCAGCAGCACTTCCCTCCAGCCTTCACCCAAAGCTCCACACCAGGAGGCTGAAGCAGACCCCAAGTTGGAATTTCTGCCCCCCTCCGACCCCCACAAAAAGACCCCGAAGGGGGAGACTCCATGCAGCAACATGAACATTCATGGCACGGATCCGGCCCAGGGGCCGTAGTTTGAGGACCCCTGATTTAGTGCAATATAAAAAAAATGCAAATAATTTTTCTGAGGACCTCCAAAATTTTCTCATGGACCACCAGTGGTCCATGGACTACCAGTTGATGACTGCTGGACTAGATGACCAATAAAGTCCCTTCCAACAAATCTGTTAATCTCTTGAGAAGCTTCCCTGATCTGTTCCACAGCTAAAGGAAAAAGCAAGGGTAAACTATTTTTATTAAAAAAAATGGAGAGAGTAAAACCTCCCTGGTGTGGTTCATCTACAGGTGACATCCTTGGCATTCCTTGGCTGACCTCTTTCTGGTGGGTTCCCTCCTAGCCCGGGAGTAGAAGGAGAAGTGCGTGGAAGCTCATTCTTCATGCCTTAGGGTCTTCTTAAATCTTCCCTGCATCCCGAAGGGCCGGGTCACTTGATAAATGGCTTTGTTGCTTTCTTTATGGTTGTGGATAAGCATCTCCTCAACCTTTCTTTGAACTCCTGCTAAGACCAGCCTCTTCCACCTCTTCCCCAGATTTTTCACAGAGTTTATGATGTCAGTTCTTTCAGGGTTTCTTTCTCTCTCTCCGGGGAAACATACGAATTCCTAGCTGTCTTTCTTCCCAGATTCATTCCTCTTTCTTAATAGGCGCTCAGGAAAGGTTTTAAGTGTTGCAGCAGGTGATTGGAGAGAGCGGGGTTTCCATTTTTGAAAGGAAGACTGATGGGCACGGGGGTTTGTCAGGGCTTTTTACGGCTGCTCCCTGGGGAAATCACTCTATGCACGGTTCAAAGTCATCCCCTTCGTCACTTATTTCAGGTAACAAATCCCTCTTTGGCACCACGATGAAGCTTTTGGAAAGTCCTCACTGCTTAATACTAGCATCCATTCACAAATATAAAAACTATAAGAATGGAATGGAATGGAATGGAATGGAATGGAATGGAATGGAATAGAATAGAATAGAATAGAATAGAATAGAATAGAATAGAATAGAATAGAATAGAACAGGAGTAGAGTAGAGTAGAGTAGACTTGAGTAGAGTAGACTTGAGTAGAGTAGAGTAGAGTAGAGTAGAGTAGAGTAGAGTAGAGTAGAATAGAATAGAATAGAATAGAATAGAATAGAATAGAATAGAATAGAATAGAATAGAATAGAATAGAATAGGAGTAGAGTAGAGTAGAGTAGAGTAGAGTAGAGTAGAGTAGAGTAGAGTAGAGTAGAGTAGAGTAGAACAGAACAGAACAGAACAGAACAGAACAGAACAGAACAGAACAGAACAGAACAGAATAGAATAGAATAGAATAGAATAGAATAGAATTCTTTTATTGGCCAAGCGTGATTGGACACACAAGGAATTTGTCTTTGGTCCATATGCTCTCAGTGTACATAAAAAGAAAAGATACATTCAGTAAGAATCATAAGGTACAACACTTAATGATAGTCATGGGATACTAATAAGCAATCAAATCATACTAGGAGACAATAAAAACAATATAAGTTGTAAAGATAAAAGCAACATGGATGTAGCCATAAGTGGAAAGAGATAGGTACTGGTTAGGATGAGACGAAGAATAGTAATACAGCTTTAGTAAATAGTTAACAGTAAACAGTCTTAGTAGTTAATTTGACAGTGTTGTGGGAATGAGTTGTTTAGCAGAGTAATGGCGTTCGGAGAAAAACCTGTCCTTGTGTCTTGTTGTTCTGGTGTGCAATGCCCTATAGTGTCGTTTTGAGGGTAGGAGTTGAAACAATTTAAAATAAAAAACAGAACAGAATGGTGAAACCTTTGTTCTCTCCTAAACCTTGAAGGAGGATGGGGTGGCTCGAAAGTAGCATGTTCCTTTCCAGAGAAGAATGAATGGCTTCTCCAAAAAAAAAAAACCCCTCCACCTTCTTCGCTTTCTTCGGGTACTTTAATCCTGATTTTCCTCTGCCGCTTAGTTTCTCGGCAGTGATGGGAGTCCGTGATCGCAGATCAATTGACGATTTCATAAAACAAAATGAATGGCTGTCAACTTTTTAATCAGTGCAATGCAGTGAGTCTCCCTCGACCTTCACCCTTCTTCCCGACACGCTGCAGGAGAGGAATGAAATATCTCACTTCTTCCATTGGTGTGTTTCCTTCTCTGTCTCCACCTTCCCCTCTTCCTTGCTGCCTCTCGCCTGACACCGACAGATCAGGCTTCCTTGGCTACAGTAGACGAAGATATAAATAAGGTAGACCTTCATCCTTTCTTCAATACATTCATACTCTAAGCCTGCAGGGAGGAAGGTCTCCATAAGACTTGAAGGACTCAGGGCAGATTTGAAGATGGGGAGGAAGAAGAAAAGAATTCTAGCCAACAAGGTGAGGTTTTCTTGGGCCACCTTCCTCCAGGACTCTGAAAGGACTAGAAGACCTCCAAGATCTAAAGACCTAGTCTTCTAGAACAGGAATCTCCAACCTTGGCAACTTTGTGGACTTCAGGTCCCAGAATTCCTCAGCCAGCTCTGGCAACTTTTAAGACTTATGGACTTCAACTCCCAGGAATTCTGGGAGTTGAAGTCCACAAAGTTGCTATGGTTGGAGACCCCTCTTCTAGAAAATGAGAAGATTAGGCCCTCTAGAAGACTTTGGAGGTCTTCTAGTCTTTCAAGTCATCTTGTCCTTTCAAAGTCCTGGATGAAGACTGCTTCTAGAAGGGTAGAAGGATTAGAAGACCAGCTCTATTTGATTGAATCAAAATGAACGGAAGAATACATAATTGGATAGCTGCGTTCCTGTCAAACAGACAAGTTGTCAAAATAGGGAACGCCCTATCAAATCCTGCACTTGTTAATAGTGATGTCCCCCCAAGAGCGTTCTAAGACCAACACTCTTCATACTATACATAAATAACCTTTGTGATCGTATTATACGCAGCTGTGTTCTCTTCGCTGATGATGTAAAAATATTTAACACCACCGACAATGCTGCTACCCTTTAAAAAGACCTTGACTTTGTGTCGGAATGGTCAAACAATTGGCAACTCCAAATCTCAACCAACAAATGCTCTGTCTAACACATTGGCCAAAAAAAAAAAAAAAAAGCAGAAGACAAAATACATGCTGAGTGGACACGACCTTGTAGATGACCCTCACTCTGTCAAAGATCTTGGAGTACTCATCTCAAATAATCTAAGTGCCAAAGCCCACTGTAACAACATAGCCAAAAAGGCATTAAGAGCAGTAAACCTAATCTTGCATAGCTTCTTCTCCGGTAATAGCACAATACTAACCAGAGCATATAAAACCTTTGCTAGACCAATTCTCGAATACAGCTCATCTGTCTGGAACCCGCACTGCCTATCTGACATGAATACAATTGAATGTGTCCAGAAATATTTCACAAGAAGAGTCCCCCACTCCTCTGCTCGCAACAAAATACCTTATGTCACCAGACTTGAAATTCTGGGCTTAGAAAACTTAGAACTACACCTTTATGAGCGTAGCTCATAAAATTATCTGCTACAATGTCCTACCTGTCAATGACTACCACAACAATACACGAGCACACAATAGATACAAACGTAAGGTAAACCGCACCAAACTCGATTGCAGAAAATATGACTTCGGCAACAGAGTGGTCAATGCCTGGAATGCACTATCTGACTCTGTGGTTTCTTCCCCAAACCCCCGAAATTTTAACCTAAGATTGTCTACAGTTGGCCTCACCCCATTCCTAAGAGGTCTGTAAGGGATGTACATAAGAGCACCAGTGTGCCTACCATCCCTGTCCTAATGTTTCC
Source organism: Coluber constrictor foxii (assembly GCA_038048745.1). NCBI lineage: Eukaryota > Metazoa > Chordata > Lepidosauria > Squamata > Colubridae > Coluber > Coluber constrictor. The sequence continues at coordinate 16,346 of JAWJVD010000176.1, forward strand.
TCTATTTGTACCTATTTTATGTATCCAATCCATGCTTATACTTATTACCAAATACGTTCCTGACAAATAAAATAAATAAATACATAAAATAAATCAACTGCTACAATAAGTTTGCTATCCCTTCTTCTTACGCCCCCAAACTCATTTCAATCTGTTAGCTGTTCACAGTTATCCAGGAAATAAACCCAACATCAAAGACCAATCAAGATCTTTCTGGTAAGGCAATCTTACAGGTCTGAAATTATTTATAAATATTAATTAATATGAACTTAATACGAAATAACCCTAGCGAAATAGCCCACGCATGCTGGAATTTAGAATTTAGAACAGAGTTGGAAGAGATCTTGGAAGTCTTCTAGTCCAACCCACTGCTTAGGCAGGAAACCCTACACCACTTCAGACAAATGGTTGTCCAACCTCTTCTTAAAAACTTCCAGCGTTGGAGCATTCACAACTTCTGGAGGCCAGTTGTTCCACTGGTTAATGGTTCTAACTGTCGGGAAATTTCTCCTTAGTTCTAAGTTGCTTCTCCCCTTGATGAGTTTCCAACCATCGCTTCTTGTCCTGCCCTCAGGGGCTTTGGAGAATAGCTTGACTCCCTCTTCTTTGTGGAAGCTCCTGAGATATTGGAAGACTGCTATCATGTCTCCCCTAGTCCTTCTTTCCATTAAACTAAACATACCCAGTTCCTGCAACCGTTCTTCATATGTTTCAGCCTCCAGTCCCCTAATCTTCTTTGTTGCTCTTCTCTGCACTCTTTCTAAAGTCTCAGCATCTTTTTTACATCGTGGTGACCAAAACTGAATGCGGTATTCCAAGCGTGGCCCCATTCGTTGTTCATTGCAACAGATCCTATGGAAACAGCGATGATTCTTGGGAAATTGACCTCTGTAGGTCATTGGGGTATTCAGCTGTGCCCGTTCAATGCACAAATTGGTGCCTCTTAGACCCAGTGCCCAAGCAGGCAAGAAGAGGGTTTTGCTGTAGGCAGAAATTTCAGAGTGATGAATCTGTCTAGCCCTCCTCCATAGAGAGCAAGGATCTTGTTCTCTCTCTCTCTCTCCCTCCCCTCATTCTTCCTCATTCTTTCTGCTTCGTTTAAACGGGATGAGGAAGACACGTTGGCTGCATCAGAAAGTCCTCCAGGCAGAAGCAATATATTAAGCAGAGGTGACGATGGGGTCAGCCAAGCACCTGTTCCGTTGTAATAGTGAAGAATTCATTTTCATGGGGTAGCACCTGGGAGGAGAAACTTAAGCAAGTGTTTTGCTTTTTTCTCATCCTATTACAATTATTCAAAATGAGACAGCTCCTCCTTGGGGAATGGAAGATCTTCAGAAGATCATTGGAAGATCTTCTCAGTTGGGCCAAAATTCTAGGAGATCCAAAATCAGTTGCCTCTTTTTGTTATCTGCACTACTATTAATCTTCTCATCGTTCCCATCACCCATCTCCTCCCACTTATGACTGTATGACTGCAACTTTGTTGCTTGTATCCTTACAATTTATATTGACTATTTCCTAATATGATTTGATTGCTTATTTGTACCCTATGACTATCTTTAAGTGTTGTACCTTATAATTCTTGATGAACGTATCTTTTCTTTTATGTATACTGAGAACGTATGCATCAAGGATAAATTCCTTGTGTGTCCAATCACATTTGGCCAATAAAGAATTCTATTCTATTCTATTCTATTCTATTCTATTCTATTCTATTCTATTCTATTCTATTCTATTCTATTCTATTCTATTCTATTCTATTCTATTCTATTCCATTCCATTCCATTCCATTCCATTCCATTCCATTCCATTCCATTTTCTATTCTATTCTATTCTATTCTATTCTATTCTATTCTATTCTATTCTATTCTATTCTATTCTATTCTATTCTATTCTTTCCACCATGACTGAAATCCAGAATCATTTCACAACTTACGACCTTTGCAACATCCCCATGGTCCTGTGATTAAAATTCAGGTGCTTGGCAATTGACTCATACTTATGACAGTCGCAGTGTCCCGGGGGGGTGAGGGGGGGGTGTCACTTGATCCCCATTTTGCAACCTCCAGACAAGCAAAGTCAACAGGGAAGCCAAGAGTCCTCCTTAACAACGGTGTGACCAATTTCACCAACGGCACTAATTCTCTTCACAACGTCCAGCAAGAAAAATCATAAAATGGGGGGGGGGAAGAGGAAGGGGCACAAATTCAGTTAACAACGGTCTCCCTTAGCGAGAGAAACTTTGGGCTGTGTTGTGGTCTCAAGTCGAGGACTTCCCGTCTTTGCTCAAAGAAAGAGCAACAAAGATATCAGCGCCAAAAAAACCCCTCACCTCTAGAAGAAATTCTGAAGAAATTCTAAAGCGTTCTGGAAAAAGAAAAACTACACTCATTTGCCAGAAGGCTACAAATACTACAATTTGGGCAAGATTCTGTCGGTAAGGCATGAATGGACAGAGATGGTAATGATAAGCTAACAGCAGCAATAATACTTTTGCAAATAACTTAATAGTGGTAGTAATGGCTGCCGCGGTTTTATTTAAGAGACGGGTGTTTATGCCACTGTGATTTTTAAATCACTGCATGCTTGCCTGAATTCCTAGAAGGAAGGGTGTGTGGGGTGGGGGGGAAAGGATCTGAAAAATATAAGCAATGTACTGCTGGCGATTGCTCCCCTCAAAAAGGAGATCAGATCTCGCGACTTTCGGAGATCCAGGAATCCTTGCCAGATCCTCTCTGTATTTTTCTTTTTTCTTTTTAAAGAAGAGAATGGTCTCCATGGGCAGGAATGACCATCAATAGCATCCACCTCTTGTTTTTGAAAGGAGGGCGATCAATTTTTTTCCCCTCCTTCTGCTCATCCAAAGGCTACGGCTATAAATGTCTAGAAACTGATCAGTAATGACCTTGAAGACAAAGAGCCAATGTCATGAGCCACCACAGCGGAGAAAGGAAATTCTCTCTCCCTTTCTCTCCTCTCTCTCTCTCTGTCTCTCTCTACCTCCCTCTCTTTCTCCTTCTTTCTCCCTCTCCTCTCCCTCTAGCTTTCCCTCTCCCTCTTTTTCCCTCTCCCTCCTTCTCTCCCTCTCTTTCCAGTTCCCTCCTTCTTGCTCTTTCTTTCATTCTCCTTCTTTCTCTCCCTCTCTCTTTCTCTTCCCCTCTCCCTCTTTCTCTCCCTCTCTCTTTCCCTTCCTCCCTCTCCCACTCTCCCCCTCTTTCTCCCTCTCCCTCTTCCTTTTTTTCTCCTTCCTCCCTATCTCTCTTCCTGTTCCTCTTTCTCTCTCTCTGTCCTTCTCTCTTCTCCCTCTTTCCCGGTCTCTCCCCTTCCTCCCTCTCACTTTCTACCCTCCTCTTTCTTTCTTTCTTTCTTTCTTTCTTTCTTTCTTTCTTTCTTTCTTTCTTTCTTTCTTTCTTTCTTTCTTTCTTTCTTTCTTTCTTTCTTTGTCTTTCTCTCTCCCTCTTTCTTTCCTTCTCTTTTTCTCTTTCCCTCTCCCTCTCTCTTTCCCTTCCTCTCTCTCTCCCACTCCCTCTTTCTTTCTCTCCCTCTCTCTCTCCCTCTTTCTCCCTCTCCTTCCTTTCTCTCTCCTTTCTTCCTATCTCTTTCCCTTTTTGTCTCTCTGTCCTTCTTACCTCTCCCTCTCTCCCCTTCTTCCCTCTCTCACTCTCTATCTCCCTTTCTCTCTCTCTTTCTCCTTCTCACTCTTTCTTTCCCTTTCTCCCTCCTCCCTATCTCTCTCCCTTCTTCTCTCCTCTTCCCCCTCTCTCTCCCTTTCTTTTTTCCCTGTTTTCATCTCAAGTCAGGCCACGCTTCAAGCTGATGTCCTCAAGTAATCAAAGGAAAAGTGTGCTGTTGATGAATGGGAATCGAAACCCAGGAGCCTAAGGGTATCTGGAGGCTTGTCCTTTGGGCCATTTTTCTACTCCATCTTACTCAAACTAGAGTCCACTAATCTTCCAAAATGGGCATGATGCAATAGCCGTGATCTTCTTTTACAGAAGAGGCGATGGAGAGACATTGACAGCTGAGTCTACAGACTTTTCATTAGGGCCACATTGTGGCTTCTTTCCAACACCCACAAAAATCAAATCTTAGTCCTTGTGGCTGCAAATAAAGTCCTAAAAAAATGAACCGTGGTAGTAGCACCATGACAGAGTTTGAGATGATCCACAAGCAGAACAGTGGTACAAAGGCAAAAGAGTTTAATGGCTTCAGAAGTGAGCCTCTGTCAGATTCCAAGCAGAAAGACAAGCTGAAATTCTTCCAAGTACTGTCCTTCATTGTTTCTCACCTCTGGACAGAATCTTGCCAAACTAAAGTAGACAACTTCCATCTTTTAACATACACTCCAGGAACTATTGAGGAGGGGCCGCCTTGAATTAGAATTAGATAAGTGTCAGAAACTATGGGGTAGAAATATTAAATCGATTATGTCAACTGCATATAAAGAAAATTTGTATAAAACATTTTATAGATGGCATTTTGCACCGGCAAGACTGGCAAAAATGTAGAAAGATAGATCCGCTAAATGTTATGATTATGCTAAAAGTGCAATCAATCACCCGGTTCAGTATTTAGTCCAAAATACTGGACTAAAATACATACTTGGCTGAAAACAAAATGGCAAAGCAACTTATAGACTTGAAACCAGAGATATTTTTGTTGGGGATTCTACCAGAAAAATATGACAAAAAAGAACTACATATCTGGTCTTGCATAGATTAACCGCAACTAGAATTGTATTTGTGCAACAATGGAAAAATGATGATATTCCATCTGAGGGGAAGGTGATTAAGAAAATATTAGAATGCGCAGAAATGGATAGATTAACACTTGCTATTAAGGATAAAGAAGAAGCTGAATATTTTTTGATTTGGGACATATTTGATCCATGGCTAGACAATAGAAACAGAAGTTAAAAAGGAGGAGATTTATTTATTTGTTTGTTTGTTTATTTATTTATTTATTTATTGGTTCAATTTATATGCTGCCCTTCTCCAGAGACTTAGGGCGGCTTACAATACGTTAAGCAATAGCCTTCATACTTTTGTATATACCTTCTTAGTAGGGCTTTTGGCCCCCCTAAGCGGTGTTCTTTTTATACGAAGTCAGCTTATTGCCCCCACAATCCAGATCCTCATTTTACCTACCTCGAAAGGATGGAAGGCTGAGTCAACCTTGAGCCTGGTGAGATTCGAACTTGCAGTAATTGCAGGCAGCTGGCAGCTAAGTGCTATTTAACAGCGCTTTAGTCACTGCTCCACCAGGCTCCTTATAAAAGAAGGAAATGTCAAAGTGGAGAGTTGTTAAAGATGATCTTAAGTATTAGTGTTATTATATTATCATATTGCTATATTATTAATATTATAGTGGCGAATACCACAATAAATAGGTGTATGATGATTGTTTAAAAAATAACTGTACCCAGACCACTCACTGTTTGATGAAAGTTGAATGTTATATAAAAAAACAAATAAAACTTTAGGAAAAAAAGGAGGGGCCGCCTTAACTCTGTTCCTCCCAACCAAGCTACCATATTTTTCAGAGTATAAGACGCACCTTTTTCCCCCAAAAGAGGGTGAAAATCTGGGTGCGTCTTATACTCCAAATGAAGCCCCACACAGACTTGCAAACGGAGATTTCAGAAACTGAAAGAAGCCTCTGAAAGAAGCTTCAGAAAAAAAAGCCTCTGAAAGGCATTTACCTAAAATAATATGGCAAGCAATAAAAGAAGAATCAGTAAAGGTTTTAACCAAACTATGCTAACAAATCTGGAGAATGACACAATAACCAATAGATCGGAAGAGGTTAATCTACATACCAATACCAAAGAAAGGAGATTGAACAGAATACAGATAGTCCTTCAGGAAAAAAAAGCCTCTGAAAGAAGCTTCAGAAAAAAAGCCTCCAAACAGAGCTTCAGGAAAAAAAAAAGCCTTTTTTTTCTGAAACAGAGTTTCAGAAGTTTCAGAGATGGAAAAAAAAAGGCACAGAGCTCACAACCAACGAACCTGTTGCTAAAATTCACCTCTGTGAACAGCTGATTGGTGGTATTCTGGGAGGTCCATCTACCCACCAATCAGCTTTTTTTCCCTTATTTTCTTCCCCAAAAACTATGGTGCGTCTTATACTCTGGTGCGTCTTATACTCCAGAATATACGGTATCTAGACTTTGCTGTCTCTTGGTCCTCTGGAATGCAGCCACTCCCTCCCTCCCTCCAGACTACATTCCACCACACCGCCTCTAAGCACACACTCAGCCCAGGGATTTATTTTTCAGCCAGTTTTCAGTTGTCTCTACGAGCATTCAAGAACCCACCTTCCAGGAGGCAGACAGATGACAGGCATGAGCTTTTTCCAAGCCGTCCATGTCACCCAAACCTCAGCCATGAGTCGCCAATGAATCATGGCAGGATCTTAAAATAAAGTAGTCTTTGAGAAGGCGGTGCCCATATTCTGGTAAATGCAATTTCCCTGCCTTAATGAAATGCTAATTGCTAGGAAAATTCAGAAGCCTCTTCGGGAACATTCTAATTAAATTTCCCACTTTCCCTCCACCCTTCGAAGCCTTCCATGACCCTGGAAAGAAGAAGAAAAAAAAGAGAGAGAGAGAAACACTGTTGGAAGGAAGGTGTTTTGGAACATATTCTCTTTCTCGTCTTCTCTAGGAGGAATTCTCTGATTGGAAGAATTCCCCATCACCAAATTAACACAGAGCAGTGATAATATGTAGCCAAGAGCAATATATATATATATATATGTATATATGAAAATAAAAAATAAAAATTGATGGGCCCAGAGCTATCTACTGGCAATTAAAACACATGGGTTGTAAGAGCCATAAACAAACAACTATCATTAAAATATCCTCATAATCATAAAGAGCAATATTAAAAAAAATAAAGCAGGGGGAGGAATCAGCTGAGCACAGAGAAAGAGGGATGGCAACTTTACAAGCAGGAACTACGGAGTAGGATGCTCTGACCTAACTGTTACTTTCCAACCCTTTCTTGAGAATTCTTCTTATGTTCCTTCTTTGTGGATTTGCCGAATTTGGGATGACTTGTGTTGTTTCGGGGGAATTTGTCATTATTATATCTCTTCTGGTTTGGCAGCGTCCCCGGCTGACCTTCCATGGGAGAATTTTGGATCTCATGTTCTGGAGAAGTAAAGCCAGATCAGGGGTGAAATCCAGCCGGTTCTGATTTTGAAATTTTGAGCAGTTTGGAGAACCGGTGACGGAAATTTTGCCTCCGACACAGAGCCCTCGTCCGGGCCCTCCCCAGACTCCAGGACAGGCCCAGCCTCACTGTCCGACTCTACTGGCTGCTGGCAGACAACAACAATCGGATCAGATCAAGTGGGGCATTGGGCATTGAATTTTACGATGGCCATCAAAAACCAGAGAGGGTCAAGGAAAGGTCTTAGCTTCTCTGGAGACCGGTGGCAAAGGACAGCAATTCCAGGAGTAGCCAGCTCTGTCAGCACCATCTTTTGGAAAAGATAACATGTCAGCTTGCGCCATGAATTGTCTCTCCAAATTGCTTGTCCTGCTGACTCTAATTACCTTAATTAAAACCCACCTCAGTCTCTTGGATGCAAAAAGGTTTGCGTAATGACTGCATTTGTTTTAATGATCTGGTTAGTCGGAGCACTGGAGCATCCTCTGGTCCTTTTTATACCAAGGGACCATTGTCTCCAGTTAGCCAGAAGAGAGACTGGCACTTCTCCGTTACAGAGAGGCTGAACTAGCATCTGGAAAGTCATTTGGGGAAAATAACAAGGACGTGGTGGCGCAGTGGTCGGAATGCAGTATTGCAGGCTAATTCTGCTGACCACCAATTGCCAGCAGTTCGGCAGTTCGATTCTCACCAGGCTCAAGCTTGACTCGGCTTTCCATCCTTCCGAGGTGGGTAAAATGAGGAACACAGATTGTTGGGGAGCAAGAGGCTGACTCTGATTTGAGAGGTTGGGCCAGTCTTATGATGATTATAATTCTGACTACTTAAGAAAATGGCACCCTGAAAAGAATGATGCAGGTCAACAAGAGTTCCTCTGGTTTGCTGCCTTTGCAGAATTTCAAGCCAAGACATCTGACTTGACAAGGGTCATGTCTTGTCAAACTTGGCACTTTCTATCCACTTGCTACCTGATAGAAAAACCCTGACCACCCTTCTTCCTTCCTTCCTTCCTTCCTTCCTTCCTTCCTTCCTTCCTTCCTTCCTTCCTTCCTTCCTTCCTTCCTTCCTTCCTTCTCTCTCTCTCTCTCTCTCTCCCTCTCCCTCTCCCTCTCCCTCTCCCTCTCCCTCTCTCTCTCTCTCTCTCTCTCTCTCCTCCATCTGCAAAGTTGAGATACCAGGGCTTCACCTCATTCCCGCTAGCTTGAAAATTACCTTATTAGGTTTTTAAATAAATTGACATTGGCCGGAATATGTAAAGAGCTGCATTTCTTTTTTGCCTGCCTTACACAGAAGCAATTTTGGCTAGGTTGTTGGGTTGGTTGACTCTGTGTATATTTTAAATTAAATATCCTGGCCTGGGGGAGACAGGGAAATGGTCTCCGATTTCCAATCAGTGCTGCTTTTTCCTTATTTGAAATGAAGTTTATACACTGGTGGCTTGACTGGATCTGATCCCAGTGCTAATAATTTGGCATTTGGGGGTGGATTCTAAATCACAAATTGTCATGAAGGCTGCGGAGTTTGTGGGGAAGGGAGATAAAGAAGGCATTCTGGACTCCTCTTATTATCACAAAACCATGGTTTGGAAGTACTGCCATGTCTGCTTCCTTCAGTGATGGGATTCAAATAACTTAACAACCGGTCTCTGCCCTAATGACCAGCTGGGTAGGTGTGGCTCGGTGATCATGTGACCGTGTGGGCGTGGCAAACTCAACATCACTCACGTCGATGGCCGCTTCGTCTTAGCTGTTACAATGTAATAAGGGTTAACCATAGAGGCAGTTTCTGTAAGCAGGGCAATAAAGTAGGCTAGAAATAACACCAGAATGTTTCCTTCCTGCCTTCCTTACAGGATTAGCCCTGTAAAGTGGGAAAAAAACAAACAACAATCGATTCTCCAAACTGCTTAGAACGTTTCTCCCAAATAGATGCGAACTGACTGAATCCCACACCACTAGCTTCCTTCTCTCTTCCTGTACTCCAGTTCTTCCACCATCCATCATGTGAAGGAACATCAGTTACGTTTACAGAGATTCTCGGTCATCTATGGTTGTTCCAAAGGTGTTTTTTTTCCCAAAAGGCAACTGGACTTTCTTGGTGTTTTCTTTGCAGACATTTTGCTTCTCATTCAAGAAGCGCCTTCAGTTCTGGCTGTATGGTGGATGATGGAAAGATTTATATTCCTTGCAGTCATCTGGTCGTTAGCATTCTTTCTGTGAGTCATTGAGGCCACTTGGAGATTTTTCTGTGCCCTCAGGGTCACCTGAATCAGAGTGCAATTGGTTGTCGAACTTTTTTGGAACCGCTAAAAGGACTGTGTTATAAACAGGAGATATAGGTGGTGGTGTATCCCTCCCCGTCTGTTAAAAGAGGGCTATTCAATTTTAATGCAGATGGCCTCTTTGAGCCCTCTTTCAAACCAGCAGTCCTCTATATCCAGAATGTGGACTTTGCTGACTTCAAAAGAATGACCTTTGTCTTTCAAATGCAGGTGCCTGAATCTGGTTTCGATGGGTTTGTTCTCCTATGTTGTGCCATGCGTTTCCGAAGTGGTTGTTTTGTTTCTCCAATGTACAGATCTGTACATATCTCACTGCATTTCACCGCATATACAGTATCATATTGCTATATTTGTGCCTGGGTGTTTTATCCTTGGGGTGGACAGGCTTCTGCCTTAGTGCAATTTTCGATTTAAAGTGTGTGTGTAAAGTATATTGTGTTGGTTGAGTTATGTCATAGCCCATATGTCTATGAATCAGTTATGTCATAACCCAACAGAAGAGTCAAATTTGGGGAAGGTGGGACAAGAGGGCTTGGAAACCAAAGAATTCATTGGCCAAGGTCTAGGCCAGGGGTTTGCAACCTTAAACACTCAAAGAGCCATTTGGACCCATTTCCCACAGAAAAGAAAACACCGGGAGCCACAAAACCCTTCCCGTGCCTGACTATTTCTTGAGCGGCCACAAAACTAGCACATGTAGTTGAATTAAATGTTCTGTTTTCTTCTGAAAATTTTCTTTTCTTGGATTTATCCATGGTTGACCTACCGGGGGTTGAAAAGGTCAATAAATTGTATGCCGGTGGGTGTCACACATTGGCAGTTGTGATGCATATTTTGAGTGACAGAGAGCCACAACAGAGGGGTGAAAGAGCTACATGTGGCTCCAGAGCCAAAGGTTGCTGAACCCTGGTCTAGACTAAAGGATTGGGTCCATGTACACTTGTAGGACCTGATGCCTCAAGTCCTACCCTTGGAATGACTTTGAGAAGGGTCAAGAAGGATTTTATTCTCCTTGAGAATGAGTGCAAGTCCTAAGATTTGTTTGATGAGCCATTGGTTTGTTTTCTTGGCTGTCCACCATATTCTGAGGACTCTTCTCGGACACCAAAGCTCAAGGTACACATACAAACACACAAAAAGAATGCACATTAAAAAAAAGAAAGAAAGAAAAATTCCAGTGCCACCATACTCTCGGTCCTCTACCATCTTTCCCTAAAAATAAGACCCTGTCTTATATTTTTTGAACCCTGAAATAAGCACTTGGACTTATTTTCAGGGAGGTCTTATTATTTCGGGGTGCATGGAACAAGATAGGGCTCCTCTTGCCATCTTACCTGATTTCCAGCTCTGCATTTAAATATTTTCAGGGAGTGCTTTTTTTCAGGAGGGGGGAGGCTTATTTTAGTGCATGTGCTCAAAAGCCCAATTGGGCTTATTATCAGGGGATGTCTTATTTTCGGGGAAACAGGATAGTATTGGTGCATATTGTTGATTTTGTTTTTCCTCCCTGCTGTTTTCTAAAAAATACCCATGGGATAAGGAAGCGTAGACCTGAGAAATCCCCAGCTAAACATTACCCTCCCCAAAACTTCAAGAAAGGTCCCTAAATTCTTTGGGAAGTGCACATTTCAAATGGATGGAAGGGAAAAAAAAACATGAACAGCTTGTCGAGTGGCTGTATTGATTCTAATGAAGGGTTTAGGTTTGAAAATAATTTTCCATTTAAATTAAAGATTGGTTTTACTCGGAGCCTTTGGGAGTGCAGGTCTCCGCAGGCTGTCCAAACAACAAGCGTAGCCTTCAGCCAGTGACGGATTTCATATTATGTTACGTGTGCATGCCCGGTTTGCAAGTCCGCCTGCCTTCCATGCATGCTCCCGGCCTCAAAAACATGTCTAAATAGGATGGCATAGAGACGGGGCAGGTAGGTGGCCCCACCTGTGATTTCCACTTCCATTTCGAGTGAACCGATCCGAACCGGCTGAATACCACCTGTGCCTTCAGACTAAAATAAGTGTCGTCCCTGTTACACAAAAAAATTGCTCTCAGCAGTTTTGCTTTTTAAAAAAATGAAGACATGGGCTTGGTTAACCATTCGAATATATTAACGCCACAGAATTTCCTTTCCTTTCCTTTCCAAAATGGGGGGTATAAGTCAACCTCTGATCTGAAACGTCAACCGGAAGATGGAATTTTAGATTCAGCATCTTCCAAACTCTCTTCAACTTTCTCTCTCTTTCTTCCCCTTTTTCTCATGTAAATCTGTTTGAGGAGGAGCCTGAGTAGCGTAGGGGGCTAATGCCTCCTACTAAAGGCAGCAATTAACATCCAGCTTCCTGTAATTCTGCGAGTTCAATCCTAGCCAGGCTCAAGGTCGACTCAGCCTTCCATCCTTTCTAAGGTGGGTAAATTGAGGACCCAGTTTGTGGGGGCAATAAGCTGACTTTGTATAAATATATACAAAAGTATGAAGGCTATTGCTTAATGCATTGTAAACCTCCCTGAGTCTCCGGAGAAGGGCGGCATATAAATCAAATTTTTTAAAAAAATATCTCACCCAACGTAACTCCACAAAATATGGCCTGGTGCTATGTAATGGCTCAGTAAACATTACAACTCACCCTCTACATGTTTCGCGTTAATACCAGCCCATATATTGTGGATGGTACAATCACCAAAGCCTGACTACATTTTTTTTTTAATTCTTCCTTCCCACCCTCCCTTCCTCTTTTGGGCTGTCAATTCATTTATCCCTAGCTCAGCAACCTGACTTTGCAAACTTTTCAAGATATTTATAGCTCTCTCTTTTTATAACAAGCAAGATTGGGTGGAATCGGGCATTTTATTGGAAACTCTGTTCCCCCATCTTCTAATGGTTTTAATTGAAATCTTCCGAAAGTGATGTATCATCCAATATTCTTACCCACCGGTTCGCTGTGCGTGTGTATCTTCGCTTTGCGTACATCTGCGCCTCCTGTGCATGTGCCTGGCCTTCCACTCATGCGCCCGACCTCAAAAACATCCCTAAATAGGATGGCATAGAGCCCACGTGGGTAGGTGGGGGCAGGCCCACCCCCACCCACGATCTCCACTACCGGTTAGCCCAAAGTGGTACAAACCAGTTGAATATTACTTCTGTGTACGATTCCTACTGACCCATGGCACATTCGTGTTAGCGCTGTGCCCCACCGTCCATCTTTCAATTTCCTAAAACGTTTTCCTCCTCGACCCAGCAGCTGTTGATTTTTCACTCTCCCCATCCCCCGGACCCGGAATGTTTTAGAATTCCTTCAGGACATTCTTGTGATTTCATGGCATCGCGTGGTAGCTAAGAACGATGGCCGATCTTCTTCTTTCCCCCTGTTATGCATCACTCCATCACTCTGCAGGAAAAAAAGAAAAATCTGGGTGGCACTCCTTTGCCAAGTGCAAAAAGGATTTTAGAAAAGTGGCTGACATGTGGACAAGTAGAACAGCCGGGGTTCCCTAGAGAGATTTCCATGCGTTAATAAACAAGCTACTCTGATATAGCACTTGGTCATCTTGTGTTTGAGTGATGGCTGGGGGCAGTTTTGTCTTTGGCATCAGGATGCAAAGAGTTTGCTTTTATGCCCCGGAATGCCCATGTTGTTGTTCAGTCATTAAACGGGTTTCACATTTTGTTACTACCGGTTTGCCCGCTCGCCTTCCGTGCATGCACCCAACTTCAAAAACGTGCCTAAATAGGACAACATGAAACCTGGGCAGGCGGGCAGGCCCACCCGCGATTTCCACTACCGATTCACTTGAATCAGTTCGAACCGGCTGAATATCACCTCTGATTAAGTTACGTCTGACTTTTCACAACCCCGTGAATCACAACACACCAGCCCCCACTGTGGTCCACTGTCCTCTCCTAGAGTTTGCCCAAAGACATGTTTTTTGCGTCAATGACTCTATCTAACCATCTCATCCTCTGCCTTCCCTTCTTAATTTTGCCTTCCATCTTTCCCAGCATCAGGGTCTGGAGTGGAGTGGAATGGAATGGAAACTTTATTGTCACTTTAAATGTACACTAATCAGCATACATTAAAATGAAATTTCATTGCATTCGGCTCTCAAAAGATAACCTTTAGGTATGTACCAGTGGTGAAATCCAATTTTTTTTTTAAACTACCAGCTCTGTGGGCATGGCTTGGTGGGCGTGGTATGGCTTGGTGGGCATGGCAGGGGAAGGATACTACAAAATCCCCATTCCCTCCCCATTTCTGGGGGAAGGATATTGCAAAATCTCCATTCCCACCCCACTCTGGGGCCAGCCAGAGGTGGTATTTGCCGGTTCTCTGAACTGCTCAAAATTTCCGCTACCAGTTCTCCAGAACCTGCCACAACCTGTTGGATTTCACCCCTGGTATATACCCACATATACACACATATGAAACAGGGAAACATCACAGTGTAGTTCCAATGTATGTATGTATGTATGTATGTATGTGTGTGTGTGTGTGTGTGTGTGTGTGTGTGTGTGTGTATGTATGTATGTGTATGTATGTATGTATGTATGTATGTATATATACACACACACACACACACACACACACACACACACACACATACACACATAGTAAAGAAAAAAGAAAAAAAGAATCCTGCGAGTTTACAAGATGGATGGCATAAGGTACAAAGCTGTTCCAGAATCGAGTAGTCCTGTTATAGATACTTCGAAACCTCCTCCCAGAGGGGAGCAACAGAAACAGACCATAATGTGGGGGCATGAGGTCTCTAACAATGCTTTGGACTCTAAGCGCATGGCGCTTATAAGCAGCATCCTGAATAACGGGAAGCAAGCTTGCTATAGTATTCTCTGTTGTCCTCACCACTCTCTGTATGGACCATCTATCTGAGGCACTGCTGCCATCAAACCATTTTTTGTTGCATTTTGTTAAAACTGTTCTGAAGGAAGGACAGGAGTTCAACCCATCACATAGTGCTTGGGTCTCAAACTGCCAACCTTCCAATCAACAAGACAGTCTCTCAATCGCTCTTGTGCAAAACTCAATCCTGGCCTTACCTAACCCCAACCCTAGTCCTACTGTTTGCTCTAGGCTGCTCCTCCTCAGCACTCTATATCTCTCTCTCCCTCCCTCTCTCTCCCCCTCTCTCTTTCCCTCTCTCTCTCTCTCTCTCTCTCCCTTTCCTTTCCTTTCCTTTCCTTTCCTTTCCTTTCCTTTCCTTTCCTTTCCTTTCCTTTCCTTTCCTTTGCATTTAGGAAAACCTCTTAAATTTTCTAAAGGCTAAATGCAGCCTTAGGAGGTTTCTTCTCAATTGTTCACACTTTCAGGAGATCAAATAGCTGTCTCCTCCACAGAAGGTCTAATTTCTCCCTTCGTTCTCCAGTTCTCCTTTCCTGGATGGTACCTATCACCACCGGAGATACGTCTCGATTCTGGGCCAACGGCGGTGATCATGAGAGCTCTTTAAGAAAGGATGAGTCAACAAAGGCACGACTTTCCCTTCGTGAATACACACTCAGATTTTCTCACTGTGATCTGTCCTCTTCCCCCAGCAGATTTTATTTGATTTCATTATTTTGCTGGAGAAACATTGCTAAGATAAATGAGACTTTTATTACCCTTGGCAATCATCTTGCAGTGCTCCGTTGGCAACCGAACAGATAGCTTCAGTGGGGGGCATGGTTGTTTTGGCTACAGAGCTGTTGGCACTCCAAAAAAAATGGCTCCTTTATTAGTCAGTGAGATATAGTCAACGACTCCTGGAGATTACAACACCTGGCACATTTTGTCTGGGCTTGGAAACCGAGCCCAAGTTGAGTACTGGTTAGTTCTTGGAGATGAGATCACCAGGGAGATCCACAACCATGGAGAGCCTGGGAAGTTGAAAGACATCCGCTTCTGCATGGCTGCTGAGAAAATGAGAGTAGGAGTGTGCTCATGAAGTCATCAAACTTGCCTCACAAGATTTTGATGAAGTGTTTTGCATCTTATTTCCCTCAGAGGTTTGATACAGTCTTGTTTGACAGGTGGAACAATAAATCCTTCCCCTTCTCTTTTCTGCCTTTTCCTTTTCTGCTCATCATCTATCTTCTCCTTCTCCTCATCTATCTTCCCCTTATCTATCTCCTCCTCCTCCTCCTTCTCCTCCTTCTCATCTATCTTCTCCCTCTTATCTATCTCCTCCTCCTCCTCCCTCTTCTCATCTATCTTCTCCTCCTTATCTATCTATCTCCTCCTCCTTTTTCTTCTCATCTTCCCCCTCCTTCTCCTCTTCTCCTCCTCTATCTCCTCCTCTATCTCCTCCTCCTCCTCCTCATCTATCTTCTCCCTCTTATCTATCTCCTCCTCCTCCTTCTCATCTATCTTCTCCTCCTTATCTATCTATCTATCTCCTCCTCCTTTTTCTTCTCATCTTCCTCCTCTTCCTCCTCTTTTCCTCCTCTATCTTCTCCTTATCTCCTCCTCCTCCTTGTTCTCTTCATCTTCTCCCTCTTATCTATCTACTCCTCCTCCTTTTCCTCCTTCTTCTCATCTATCTTCTCCTCCTTATCTATCCCCTCCTCCTTCCCCTTCTCTTCTCCTCCTCTATCTTCTCCTTATCTATCTCCTCCTCCTCCTCCTCTTCATCTATCTTCTCCCTCTTATCTATCTCCTCCTCATTCTCCTCCTCCTCCTTCTTATCTATCTTCTCCTTCTTATCTATCTCCTCCAATTCCTTTTTCTTCTCCTTCTCTTCCTCCTCCTCCTCTTCTCCTCCTCTATCTTCTCCTTATTTTCTCCTCTTCCTCCTCCTCCTCCTTCTCCTCCTCATCTATTTTTTCCTTCTCATCTATCTTGTCCTTTTTATCTATGTCCTCCTCTTCCTCCTTTTTCTTCTCCTTCACCTCATCTATCTTGTCCTTCTTATCTATCTCCTCCTCCCCCTCCTTTTTCTTCTCCTTCACCTCATCTATCTTGTTCTTCTTATCTCTCTCCTTCTTCTCCTTTTCTTCTTCTTCTTCCTCCTCCTCCTTTCTCTTTCTCCTCCTGCTCTGATGGACTGCTTCTTTCCATTGAATCAACCAAATGCAGAAACAGAACACAAACTGATGTCAATCACAACCAAGAAGAACATATCTTCTTTTATAAATCGGAGGGTGGTGGTGAAAACTTTTCAGAATTCCATCTGTCTACTGTTCTTGAGACTATGTGATTTTAGTTTGTCGGCAGAGAAGTAATTTACTTGGTTTTATTCTGCCTCTTGTACCTCTATATTTATTTATTTTTTTAAATGTCCCTGGCTTGAACATTGTACAAACAGAAGGATGGGATGAAATCAAATAAACAGAGCAGAGTAAATGTCAAGGGATTTCTGAAGAACTCCTGAACAGTAATTCTAAGAATTGTTCCAACAATTCTCGACTTTGCTACTTCAATGACTTCATTTAATCTTTTCCCATCAAGAACAGTGTAGAATCTTTGACTTTTTGCAATCTTTTTGAATCTTTGCAAAAAGAGTTTCTTTGGTGCCATGCCACAAGAAGTCCGACGTCTCCATCAGCCAATCAAATCTGGTAATTCTCTTTCTGAACACTTGAAGTCCATGTTAGAAGGCCCTCGTTGAAGGTCACAGGCAATAGGAAAGCATCTCTTTTACTCTAAAAGAGTCACCTCTTTAGATCCCATGGGAAAGGGTGATCAAAAGCCAGGATGACAGCATCCTCCAGTTCCCCTAAAAGTAAATCTTTCATCATCATAAAATAAGCATGGATCCATCTACCATAAAATATACATAAAAATGTTTAAACGCATTAATTATTAAGCCAATATTGATTCATATTAGATGAAATCTAAAGGGGAACAAGGGGGAAGGTGTGGATCTGAAGTTGTTTAATGTATTTAATACCATCCACGCGGTTGCTTTCAATCGATGTTCGTCAAATCAAAATCGCCAATAATCGTAAACATGACAGAATGTATTTATGGCCTTCAGGCGATGAATATGGAGGCAGGACAGATGTAAACAGAGGAGAAGAAAGAAGAAAGGGAGGGAGGGAAGGGGTGGAGGAAGGAAGGCAGCCAGGCAGGGAGGAAGATGGGGGAAAGAAGGGAGGGAGGGAGAAAAGGAGGGAGAGAGGGAGGGAGGGAAGGAGGGAGAGAGGTAGGGAGGAAAGAAGGAAGGGAGAAAGGAAGGGAAGGGAGGAAGAGAGGGAGGAAGGGAAGAATGGAGGGAGGGAAGGAGGGAGAGTGGGAGGGAGAAAGGAAGGGAGGAAGGGAAGGAGAAGGGAAGGCAAATAAGAAGGGAGGGAGGGAAGGAGGGAGAGAGGTAGGGAGGAAAGGAAGGGAGAAAGGAAGGGAAGGGAGGAAGAGAGGGAGGAAGGGAAGAATGGAGGGAGGGAAAGAGGGAGAGTGGGAGGGAGAAAGGAAGGGAGGAAGGGAAGGAGAAGGGAAGGCAAATAAGAAGGGAGGGAGGGAAGGAGGGAGAGAGGTAGGGAGGAAAGAAGGAAGGGAGAAAGGGAGGGAAGGGAGGAAGAGAGGGAGGAAGGGAAGAATGGAGGGAGGGAAGGAGGGAGAGTGGGAGGGAGAAAGGAAGGGAAGAAGGGAGGAAGGGAAGGAGAAGGGAAGGCAAATAAGAAGGGAGGGAGGGAGGGAAGAAGACAGAGAGGAAAAGCGGAAGGAAGGAAAGAAGGAAGCTTATACATTTGTATAAGAGATTTTTCCATGCAGTGTGAGATTTAGAAGTGCATTTTACACGAGACTTGCAACAGCTTTAAGATATATTTACAGGACTTTCCAAATGTCTCCCCCACTTACTTATGCATGTGTCACAACAGTCATTAAATCTCAGCAAAGAAATTGGCACTAATAATCAGCCTATAGCCGCTGAATAATTCCATCTTGGTGCTCCCTTCCTCTCCTCTCACCTCCTGAACTTGCATGTCAATAAGGAAGTCAACAAGTCAGAACCGAAACCAAAGCCACTATATGGATCTTATCAATTCTAACTGCGAGCTCTCCAGATATCCTGCTAGCCATATTTTAACTTTTAGAATTCCAACCATGGCTATGCAATGGTGGCTCGTTGTTGCCACAGTACTGAACATGGTCTCAGTGTAGTTTTGCATGGAAGGCCATCTCTTCTAGAAAGTCTTCCAGGCTTCTCTTGATTCCATCACCTATAGTTCTGCCACGAACCTTCATTCTGGTTTAACTTTGTCTGTTAAACCCAGAGTTTCTCAGAGCAGGAGAAAGCGTACGGAAGCTGTAAAACCACATGGCCATGACAGTCCTTTGATTCTTTTCCTGTTAAATCCCTTCCTCTATTATCCTCTACCACAAACAAATATATTTGGCTCTTACCTTTTCTCCTGTTCCAATCCAAGTTATGCAGCAATGAGAGAGAGAGAGAGGGAGGGAGGGAGGGAGGGAGAAAGAGAGAGAGAAGGAGAGAGAGAGAGGGAAGAAGGGAGAGAGGGAGGAAGGGAAGGGGAAAGAGAGAGAGAAAGAGAGAGAGAAGGAGAGAGAGGGAGGGAAAGAGAAAGAGAGAGAAAGAAAGAAAGAAGGAGAGAGAGGGAGAGAAAGGGATGGAGAGAAAGAGAAGGAGAGACATAGAGAGAAGAAGAAGGGAGAGAGGGAGGGAGGGAAGGGGAAGAGAGAGAGAAAGAGAGAGAGAAGGAGATAGACAAAGAAGGAGAAAGGGGGAGGGGGAGGGGGAGAGAGAGAAGGAGAGAGAGAAGAAGAAGGAGAAAGGGGGAGAAAGGAGAAAGGGAGGGAGGGAAAGAAAGAAAGAGAGAGAGAGAAGCACCGGCCGCCATCGCTACCGGTTCTACGAACCACCGGCCGCCATCGCTACCGGTTCTACGAACCACCGGCCGCCATAGCTACCGGTTCTACGAACCACCGGCCGCCATCGCTACCGGTTCTATGAACCACCGGCCGCCATCGCTACCGGTTCTACGAACCACCGGCCGCCATCGCTACCGGTTCTACGAACCACCGGCTGCCATCGCTACCAGTTCAATTGAACCGGTGTGAACCAGGAGCATTTCACGCCTGGGTGACAGCTCACGTGCCCAGAGAGATGGCTCTGCGTGTCACTTCCAACATGCATGCCATAGGTTTGCCATCCCAGGCTTAGACAAGGATTTTAGGAGAAATCCTTTTGCACAAAGCTCCCATTTCTTAACAGCTCTTCTGTGCCCGGCAGACGTCTCTGGAGCTGACAGTTTTATTGTTCTTCATTTTTCAGAAGGCCGTGGCTACTGGGTGTGATTTGGAGATATGACAAGTGAGCGCAACTTCGAGGTTGAGTTATTAGAGGAAATTTTGAACTCTGGCCCGCCCCGGAATGGCAAAGATAACAATGAGGAGAAAGGGAGGATTTGGGGAGCCTGCCTTTTCTGGATTGTCAAAATACATTAGGATTATTCCACTTTGGTGTGCACAAAGAAATCAACACATATTTACTTAATTCATAAAAAGTTAGATAATTAGAGATTGTTTTAATGGAAGAGAATCTCTGTAGCTCAGGGGTGAACTGGGAATTCCTTGTGTGTAGGTATTTCATTACCCAACTAGATAATATCATCAGTGTCAGAAGGGAGTGGGGTTTCCAGGGAGGAGGAGGAGGAGGAGGAGGAGGAGGAGGAGGAGGAGGAGGAGAAGCCTGGATAGCTCAGCAGACTAGAGCATTGTGATTAACACAATGAGGAGGAGGGGGAGAACGAGAAGATGGAGATGGAGGAGGAGAAGGAGGAGGAGGAGGAGGAGGAGGAAAACGAGAAGGAGGAGAAGGAAAAGGAGGAGACATCCTCTTCCAAGGAAATCCAAAAATGTTCACTCAATAATTAACAGACATTTTTTTAATTTTTTAGCAGAGGGAAGTAAACATATCTTTTTAAACACTTTCTCTTCCACTGCTACCCCATTTAGCTTTTTATAGTGCTTCCTTTTTTTCAATTATTCTGTTTCTAGGTTCATTTGCCTTTTTAAATTAGCTTTGTTGTGGTATTAAAAAGTATTTTATTAAGGAAAAAAACCTCAATTTCGGTCAGGGGAGATTAGGTCCAACTTTGTGTTCAAAGGTTAAGGACTGGGGAGATTCATCGGGGCAGAGACTGGCATCCGTAAAGGTCTTTTTTGGGGGGGCATTTCATCATGCTTAAAATATGGAAGAATTTATCCTCTTCATGGGTCCCCTTATGCTTACATCCCAGTGGTATGGTAATTCAAAGATCAAATAAAAAGAATTAGTGGTGAGTGATAGCAGTGTTCCAATATTTGAGGGGCTGCCACAAAGAAGATGGCGCTCTCTCTCTCTCTCTCTCTCTCTCTCTCTTCAGCGGTTCGAGTCCCTAGCACCGCAGAAAGGGCTGAACTCCCATGACTTGTCCCAGCTTCTGCCAACCTAGCAGTTCGAAAGCACGTTAAAAAATGCAAGTAGAAAAATAGGGACCACCTTTGGCGGGAAGGGAACAGCATTCCGTGCGCCTTTGGCGTTGAGTCATGCCGGCCATATGACCACGGAGACGTCTTCAGACAGCGCTGTCTCTTCGGCTTTGAAACGGAGATGAGCACCCACCCCCTAGAGTCAGGAACGACTAGCACATATGTGAGAGGGGAACCCTTACCTAATGCTACAATATGTGCAAAATGGAGATGATCACCTAACAGGATGTTTCCTGCTTCCTTTGACGTTCATAGATTTTTTTTCCCCCTTCCTTTCAGTAGCCAGTTGATTTTTTTTTTTAATTTCACCCTCCCTTTTTCCCCCATCCACCGAGGATAGAGTGGGGACAGGAGTTTCTTATTATTCAGATGCCTGAGTCCTTGAGGGAAAAAAAAATGGAGCAGGTTTTCTATTTGCAGTAGCAGCATTGAAGGTTCTGCAATATTAACCATGTGTTGCCATTTTATTTTATTTACATTGGCATTGGCATCAGCATTCAGGTCAGGACTACGCACCAGTCTCTAAGAGTATCATGAAGAGTGTGTCCCCTCTTTTGTAGATAGAGATCAACCTTCGGGGGTGGGCGGGGTGGGGGTGGGTGGGAGAAAAAAAGAAAAATTCAGCCAGTCAACCTTGAGCCTGCTGAGATTCAAACTTACAGTAATTGCAGACAGCTGGTGTTAATCACAATGCTTTTAGTCTGCTGAGCTACCAGGCTCTTATTTTTTATTAGTTTGTCAAACATGTACAAGATAGCAGGTATAAATATGGACATGGGCATGAATAAAGGAAATGAATACAAATAAATGGAGACAGGGACAGTAGGACAGGGGCGGTAGGCAGACTAGTGCGCTTATGCATTCCCCCTTTATGGACCTCTTAGGAATGGGGTGAGGTCCACGGTGGACAGTTTAAGGCTGAAGCTGCGGGGGTTAGCGGATGCAACAACAGAGTCGGGTAGAGCATTCCAGGCGTTGACCACTCTGCGGCTGAAGTCGTATTTTCTGCAATCGAGTTTGGAGCGGTTTACCATGAGTCTGTACCAATCGTTTGCCGATTGTGTATTGTTGAGGTTGAAGCTGAAGAAGTCATTGAGAGATGAGATGTTGTAGCAGACAATTTTGTGTACCATGCTTAGATCAGATCTCAGGCAGCGCAGTTCCAGATTGTCCAAGCCCTTCGTTGAGTTGTGCTTAACCCTTATCTAACTCTAAGCACTCAGAGTTGAGAAGATTCCTGTTGGTGGGCTTTCAGCAATGAACCTTCACATGTGGACCTCTTTGGTGGCAAAGAGCTGGAGGGCTTCATTCCAGGGGGACTGCATCATGGCCTGGAACTGGCTGTCCATCTCAGCCCGCTGAGCCTCCAGGCGCCGGTACTTGGCCTTGCACACCTGCAAGTCTTCCCTCTGCTCATAGTCCTCATTGAGGTGCTTCTGCTGAGCCTCCTCAGTCAAATCCAATTTGAACTGAGCTGTTTTGCCAACTCTTTCTCGTGGTGGGTGCTTAACTCCAACAACTGCTTCTTGTTAGGGCCCTAAGGAGCCCAGGCGGGAAGGCGAGGAGGGGCTGAGAGGAGAGGGGTGAGTAGAGGCTGGTGAGGCACCCCTCGACATGAGTGACATCGAGTTGACCATCAAATTGACCACGAACACCCAGTTACACGACCACCTAGCCATGCCCACCCAACCGGTCAGGAGGCAGATCATATTAGTAGTCCGTGGGATTTAAAATTATGAATTTAGTGGTCCCTGAGGTCCAAAAGGTTGGGGATTCTTGGACTAGAGGACCTTCAAGGTCCCTTCCACTTCTCTTATTTTGTATTCTGCATGTCTGTTTTGTGTGACAAAGAGTAACCTCATCCAACCTTTGGTTGAAAGGGGTAGCCAAAAAGGATAGTTTGGAGGAACGGGACTCTGTCACTGACACAGGTGTGGAAGGCACTTCCCTGAAAGACATGGCGGCTCCTGGCTGTGAGGGGAAATGAATGAGATGCTCTGGAGGGCAGACTTATTTTTGGAAGATGTGATGAGGCTCTTTAACGGCTGCCATCAAATCTTCATAATCACCAGGAGGAGGCAGACAGGCAGACTGAAACAACTGCCTGATTAGTCCCTCCTGGTACATGTAGAAACCTCAGCTTCTCTCCATGTACTGCTTCAGTTGCTTCCCTCATTATTTCCTGAGACCTGCAGCGGGCTGAGACGGAGAAGGGAGGGGGAGATACTTCGCTCATCGGATCAAAACCTACATGCCAATGATTTGGAGAAGGGAGGGACTTGGCTGACTGTTTCCTGGCTCCGGGTCGTGGCTTGGAAGGGGGGCATTTATTAATTTTTTTCTTTATTCCCAAAGTGGGAAAAGGGAATCCAGTTGCCATGTTGCGAGGCTGGGGTCAGTAGATTGATGGAAGTAGAAAGCACAGCCGACCTGGAAACTTGCACTTCTCTGTTTCTGTTCTTGAAGAGTTCAATGTTGAGTAGGACTCAACTAGATATGTAGGAATGTCTCCTTCCTGGTCCAGTTTGATGCTGACATTTGTAATGGAAGGGAAGGGAAGGGAAGGGAAGGGAAGGGAAGGGAAGGGAAGGGAAGGGAAGGGAAGGGAAGGGAAGGGAAGGGAAGGGAAGGGAATTCCAGGAACTGGACATGTAGAAATGTCTCTTTCCTAGTCCAGTTTTATGCTGACATTTGTAGATGGAATGGAAGGGAAGGGAAGGGAAGGGAAGGGAAGGGAAGGGAAGGGAAGGGAAGGGAAGGGAAGGGAAGGGAAGGGAAGGGAAGGGAAGGGAAGGGAAGGGAAGGGAAGGGAAGTTAAGTTCCAGGAACTGGACATGTAGGAATGTCTCCTTCCTAGTCCAGTTTTATGCTGACATTTGTAGATGGAAGGGAAGGGAAGGGAAGGGAAGGGAAGGGAAGAGCCTTGGTGGTGCAGCAGCTTAAAGTGGTGTTAAAGTGACACCAACTGTCTGCAATTACTGCAAGTTCGAATCTCACCAAGCTCAAGGTTGACTCAGCCTTCCATCCTTTCGAGGTAGGTAAAATGAGGACCCAGATTGTGGGGGCAATAAGCTGATTTTGTTTAAAAAAGAACACCGCTTAGGGGGGACCAAAAGCCCTACTAAGCAGGTATATACAAAAGTATGAAGGCTATTGCTTAATGCATTGTAAGCCGCCCTGAGTCTCCGGAGAAGGCTGGCATATAAATTTATTTTTTTTAAAAGAAAGGGTGGGAAGGAAGGGAAGATCCAGGAATTGGATATTTAGGAATGTCTCCTTCCTATTCCAGTTTCATGGTGACTTCTGCCCAGAGGAGGGAGGGTGGGAGAGAAGGAGGGAAGGAAGGAAGGAAGGAAGGAAGGAAGGAAGGAAGGAGGGAGGGAGGGAGGGAGGGAGGGAGGGAAGGAAGGAAGGAAGGAAGGAAGGAAGGAAGGAAGGAAGGAAGGAAGGAAGGAAGGAAGGAAGGAAGGAAGGAAGGAAGGAAGGAAGGAAGGATAAAGTGGGAGCACTTTCAGGACCTGCTGGAAAAATTAGGAGAAATTTATTAAATCCGTTCCCCCACCGTCCAAGTGACAGGACGGAGAATTTCAAGAGGCTCCTTTCCACCGTGCTCCATATCTCATTGTGGAGTGTGATGCCTTCAGCTCTTCATTTCCTTCCCTCCTTTTTTTTTTCTCCCCTCTCTTTCTTAAAAACCCTCATTCAAAACCACCCAGAGGAGGAGGCGGGCCCGTCTTAAATGCATACATTGGCATAAGGGAGCGAATTCGGAAAACATCACGTTCGTGGACACTCAAATTACTGCCTGAATCAGGCTATTTGCAGTGGGAAGATTTAATCAGCTTTGCTAAGAGCTTTTTGCTCAGCACCCAGTTTCCACCGCCACCTTGTTTCAAGGGCAAGGAAGCTAATGAAGGAAGATTGAACCTTGCTCACCAATGAACGGAGGAGGGAAGGCGAGGAACCACAAGCGCTCGGGTATGATTCAATTACTTGGGAGATGCTTCATTATTCTGGCGAGCTTCTGAGCTAAGCATCCATGTTGGGCGGGCGCCGTTGTCAGCGATGCGGGTGACCTCCCGCGTGTCAACATCAACATGAGATGGCCAAAGGAGAAGCAGATGCTTTGAAGGAGTTTATAACAGTAGCATCAGGGGAAGAGAGAGAGAGAGAGAAAACAAACAAACACACACACACACACACACACACACACACACACACACACACAACACACCAGAATTGTGGTTACTTAAAGCACGCCTCAATTTTATAAAGCGGACAACATGTGAAATGTCAAACCCCTGCGTTAGCAGGACATTGACGCTGATGGAAAACTGACTATGGGCAACAGATTTCATCTAATTAACATTAACAGAGTCATAAGGGACCTTGGGGGTCATCTAGTCCAACCCCCTGCTTGGAGACACGCAGGGGACCTGTACTGGGGATTCGAACTGCTGAACTGTCGACCTTTCTGATCAACAAGCTCAGTGTCCAGGGATGGCTAACTCTTTTGCTGTCACATGCCAAAAGTGGGAGGAGCTCATGGGAGGAGGGGTTGCATGTGTGCGTGACCTCCCCGTGTTCCCCCGGCTTTTGGCACGTGAGGGTACAAATGGGCCCAGTAGGCCTGTTTTTCGCCCTCCCCAGGCTCCAGAGGCTTTCTTGGAGCCTGGAGAGTGGGGAAAACAGCCTTCCCCATACTCCCGAAGCCCTCCGGAGGCTGGAAACGGGCTGTTTCCCGACTTCCATGGGTCCATAAGGCCCGAAAATTAGCTGACCAGCGCACACATGTGCACTGGAAATGAGCTAGGGCAAAGCTCGCGGACCCATTGATATGGCTCTGTGTGCCACCTCTGGCATAGATTCGCCATCATGGACCTAATCATAGAAAGGGGTCACGCACTTATGGAATTACAGACTAACAGGGTTGGACGGTCTTCTAACTGGAGGTCTTCTAACTCAACCCTTTTCCTGAAACATGACATTTAACACCATTCCAGAGAAATGGCTGCCCAATCTCTTCTTAAAAACTTCCAGTGTTGGAGCACCCACAATTTCTGGAGGAAAGCCATTCCACTGATGGATAGCTCCAACTCTCAGCAAATTTCTCCTTGGTTCTAGGTTCTTTCCTTGATAAGTTTCCATCTATTGCTTCTTGTCCAGCCTTCAGGTGCTCTGGAGAATAGGTTGACTCTCTCTTCTTTGTGGCAGCCTCTTAGTTATTAGAAGACTGCTATCAGAAAACAGAATAACAGAGTTGGAAGGGACCTTGGAGGTCTTCTAGTCCAACCCCCTGCTTAGGCAGGAAACCCTACACCACTTCAGACCAATGATTGTCCAACCTCTTCTTAAAAACCTCCAGTGTTGAAGCATTCACAACTTCTGGAGGCAAGTTGTTCCACTGATTAATTGTTTTAACTGTCAGGAAATTTCTCTGTAGTTCTAAATTGCTTCTCTCCTTGATTAATTTCCACCCATTGCTTCTTGTTCTACCCTCAGGTGGCTTTGGAGAATAGCTTGACTCTCTCTTCTTTGGGGCAACTCCTGAGATACTGGAACACTGCTATCATGTCTTCCCTGGTCTTCCTTTTCTTTAAACTAGACATACCCAGTTCCTGCAACCTTTCTTCATATGTTTTAGCTTCCAGTCCCCTAATCCTCTTTGTTGCTCTTCTCTGCACTCTTTCTAGAGTCTCAACATCTTTTTTACATCGTGGCCACCAAAACTGGATGCAGGATTCCAGGTGTGGCCTTACCAAGGCATTATAAAGTGATATTAACACTTCACCTGATCTTGATTCTATCCCTCTGTTAATGCAGCCTAGGATTCCATCGTTCTTCCTTTACCAATATTTTGCTCAGGTAATCCACGCCTGGCGAGTTAATCGTTGAGAGCTGCGAAAAGGGCCCGTGAGTAAGACTCTTCTTTAGTCTTTTGCAAAAGATCCTGTTGTCCTTTTTAGAGACAGCCCATTTTGTATGGAAAAAAAGGAAAAGGAAAGGAAAGGAAAGGAAAGGAAAGGAAAGGAAAGGAAAGGAAAGGAAAGGAAAGGAAAGGAAAGGAAAGGAAAGGAAAGAAGGAAAGGAAAGGAAAGGGAAGGGAAGGAAAGGAAAGGAAAGGAAAGGAAGGGAAAGAAAAGAGGAAAGAAAAGAAAAGGGAAGAGGAAAGGAAAGGAAAGGGAAGAGGAAAGGAAAGGAAAGGAAAGGAAAGGGGAAAGGAAAGAGGAAAGGAAAGGAAAAGGAAAGGAAAGGAAAGGAAAGGAAAGGGAAGGGAAGGGAAGGGAAGGAAAGGAAAGGAAAGGAAAGGAAAGGAAAGGAAAGGAAAGGAAAGGAAAGGAAAGGAAAGGAAAGAAGGAAAGGAAAGGGAAGGGAAGGGAAGGGAAGGGAAGGAAAGGAAAGGAAAGGAAAGGAAAGGAAAGGAAAGGAAAGGAAGGGAAAGAAAAGAGGAAAGAAAAGAAAAGGGAAGAGGAAAGGAAAGGAAAGGGAAGAGGAAAGGAAAGGAAAGGAAAGGAAAGGAAAGGGGAAAGAAAAGAGGAAAGGAAAGGAAAAGAAAGGAAAGGAAAGGAAAGGAAAGGAAAGGAAAGGAAAGGAAAGGAAAGGAAAAGAAAGAAAAGAAAAGAAAAGAAAAGAAAAGAGAAAAGAAAAGAAAAGAAAAGAAAAGAAAAGAAAAGAAAAGAAAAGAAAAGAAAAGAAAAGAAAAGAAAAGAAAGAAAACTTTCGTGATAATTAAGAAATCCCGAATTGCTGGTGAGCAACCTTGGTCTCGTCATGGCCACGGCTGGTAACAAGTCACTTCATTAAATGTGACAACAGAGAGAGGGGTGGGGGAAGAAAAGGGGAAACATGATTACTTCATTGAGTCTATTGTGAGACACATTTTAAAATGGTTATTATTCCTTCTCCTTCAATCATCGCCTAGCAACACCTGGACCTTCTTCCCTTCCCTGCCACTGTTTCCTTTTGTGTTACGTCTCTCCGCTTCTAAGTCCGAGGTCAGGATCATTTCTGCTTTTGCAAACAAACAAACAAACACCCCAATCCTTGAAAAAAAATCCTTTTTTCCTCCCCATGGCCCTTTCAGCTGAAGAGCAGGGCAACAATACCCTTAAATAGACTAGTACATGGGAAATCTATTCATCGTCTGCAATTTGTCATTTCTTTTTTTTAAAAAAAGGATAATCACCATTTCTTTGTCTCCGGATGTAGGAAAGCGAGCAAGAATGCTCGCTACTCTCTGATTGTGATTTAACAGATTAACAGAGTTGGAAGGGACCTCATCGGTCATCTAGTCCAACCCACTGCCGAACCAGGAGACCCCACATCTGCCTTTACCTAGGATAGAACTCACAACCTCCTGATTGTGAGGCAAGAGCTCTACCTCTTGTCTCACTGTTGTCCTCAAATGTTGTTTTTCCTTTTTGTTATTTATGTATTTATGTATTTATTTACTTATTTACTTATTTACTTATTTACTTATTTACTTATTTACTTATTTACTTATTTACTTATTTACTTATTTACTTATTTGTTTATTTATTTATTAGATTTACATCTAAACATGCAACAACTACAATGGTATTAAGAAGGCGAATGATGCATAGATGAAAAGTAAGTTAGGCCACTGACTGTGTAAATAAATAGGATGCAAATACATAGAACAAGCTGGATTACTAGAGCTGTTAAGACGGCTATATAAGACTAACGGATCCATTCGCCGATGACGTGGCGTTTATCCTGCAATGACCAAAATAATCAGGAATGAAATTATTAGAGACAATAGAACAATACGGTAAAGTAGCAGGATTGACAATTAATAAACGAAAACCCGAAATTTTTAACTAAAAATTTGACGAAAACACAGGAAAAGGAATTGGAAGAAATTAAGACAACAACAAAAATAAAACTCTTAGGAATTTGGCTAACCAACAAAGGATCAACGCTTAATGAAAACAACTATCTTAAATTAGCCAAACAAATCCAAAAAGACTTAGACATATGGAGCAAATTACGACTATCGCTATTAGGTAAAATCGCCTCTGTTATGTCCTTATAAGGACATCCGCCTGGGATTGGCTGAAGATCCTTTCGGCGGGAGTTTTGAATCCCTGTCAGGGGGCGGTGCGTCTGCCGGAGCAAATATAAGGAGAGCTCCGGCAGCGCACAGGCAGTTCAGTTCTCATTGAATAAATGATTGTTCTTGAACTCAGCTGGTCACTCTTCTTTCCTGCGCCGATCTAACACTGGCGACGAAGGAGTAGAGAAGAATTCCGCGTGGCACAATCGCCTTTACGAGCTGAAGTCACTCGACGCGGCCTGAAGAATGGCAACGCCGCAAGCGCCGTTCGCCTCGCTGGCTCCTTTCAACCCCAGCCGGGAGAAATGGAGCTCCTATATGATCCGTTTCCGCCAATTCCTCCGGGGAAACGGCTACAACAACATCGACGACGAGAGGAAGAGGGCTCTCTTCCTCGCCAACTGCGGCACCGATGTGTTGGAGCTCGCTGTCAACCTCGTCGCACCCAGAGACATTGAAGTCATGTCCTGGGTGGATCTACAGGCTGCCCTGCAAGACCATTATGCACCAACGGGCACCCCCATTTCCAACCGCTTCACGTTCCGACAAAGGAACCAGATGGAAGGCGAATCCCTCAAGGACTTTGTTGCGGCTTTGCGACAAATCGCAGCTAACTGCGAATTTGAAAATGTCGACAATGCCTTACGAGACGGGATCGTCTTCGGAATGAGAGATGCCAACCTCCAGAAAAAGTTCCTGAGTAGAAAGCGCCTGTCCCTGAAGGACGTCCTCGAAGAGGCCACGGCTGCGGAGACCTCTGAAACCGCCGCCGCTGCGATGCGCCAGTCCCGTGGGATCCACAAGATCCACAAGCCGGCGTCGGATTCGTCCGATGACTCTGCCGCACCGACTGATTCAGAGGGAGAATCGACTGTTTTAAAAGTTTCCCGCCCATCTAGGCGGGAAATTCAAAAAGATGGCCGCCGCGCAGCTCAATGCGGCAGTTGCAAGGGACTCCATCCACGCCAGTCCTGCCGCTGGCGCGATGCAACCTGCAGACGCTGCCTCAAGAAGGGGCACATCGCCGAGGCATGCAGAGCCTCTGATCCGGTTCCGGACTCGATTAAGCCCCGCACTCTTGAAAATCGCCGCGATACCCAGAGGTCATCCAAACGGTCCTCAAACCAGCAAAACCGCGACGACCGCAATGACTCCCAGGGCGGCGCTGTACACCAAACAACCATCGGACTCACCAGCAACAACAGCGCCACAAAATTCCATGTGACACTGTTGGCAGAAGGGTTGCCGTGCACCATGGAAGTGGACTCTGGCTCCGTCTACTCTATCATCGACTGGCACCAGATTAAGAAGCTGAAGCCGGCACTCCGCAAGCGCCACCTTCAACCCCTTAACTCCCAACTGGTGGACTTCGGCGGGAATCCCATCGGCGTTCTCGGAAGAACCAACCTCCACATCGCCTTCAAGCGATTCCAAGGCCAGCTCCCAATAACAGTCGTGGAGCACAGCCGCCCGACCCTGCTGGGCGTGGAGTGGTTCGAGCCGTTGGGGCTTTCTATTGGAGGCATCCACCAGGTTAGCTCAGGGGAACTCGACGCGCTCATCGGAGAGTTCCCAGAAGTCTTCGATGGTAAGTTAGGGACCTTTACAGGGAAACCCATTTCTTTTAATCTGGACAAGGGGGTTACCCCTATTCGGCTTAAGCCCCGCCGGGTTCCATTTGCCTTAAGGGCTAAGGTAGATGCTCAGCTAGACAAGCTGATAGCCCAAGGCATTCTGGAACCCATCGATCATGCTTCATGGGAGACTCCCATTGTGACCCCCATGAAGCAGGATGGATCTGTGCGCATCTGCGCTGACTACAAAGTGACCATCAATAAAGCGTTGCCGCAGAGCGCATACCCTGTGCCGGTGGTGCAACATTTGCTGCACTCACTCGGCAAGGGCCAAATTTTTGCCAAACTGGACCTGGCCCAGGCTTACCAGCAATTGCCAGTTGATCGGGAAACGGCGGAGGCTCAGACGATTGTCACCCATAGAGGCGCGTTTAAGTGCAACCGCCTCCAGTTTGGGGTCAGTGCAGCCCCAGGCATTTTCCAATCTATGATGGAACGCCTTCTCCAAGGCGTTCCCGGGGTGGTGCCTTACTTCGACGATGTGCTGATCTCTGGTGACTCTAAGGCCCAACTCTTTGACCGCCTGAGACTCGTTTTACGGCGGTTTCAGGAGAAGGGCCTGCGGGTCAGGAGGGACAAGTGCATCGTCGGGGTACAGGAAGTCGAGTTCCTGGGCTATCTCATAGATAGTTCTGGCATCCGCCCCACCAAATCAAAAGTTAAGGCTATCCATGAAGCTCCCAGCCCCAAAAACAAAGCGGAGCTTCAGGCTTTCCTTGGATTGCTTAACTTCTACGCAATTTTCCTCCAGCAGAAAGCCACAGTTGCTGAGCCGCTCCACCGCTTGCTGGCAAAGGCGGCTCCCTGGAGGTGGGGACGCGAGGAAGAATCGGCTTTTCGCGCTGTGAAGGACCTGCTGACCTCCGACAGCGTGCTCATTCAATATAATGAGACGTTGCCCATCAGACTGACCTGTGACGCTTCACCCTACGGCGTGGGCGCTGTCCTCAGCCACGAACTGCCTACCGGCTGTACAGCCCCCATTGCCTACTTTTCTAAGACTATGTCCGCTGCGGAACGTAATTATAGCCAACTGGACAAAGAGGCATTGGCTATTGTTGCAGGGGTGAAGCGCTTCCACGAATACCTCTATGGCCGGTGTTTCACCATCGTCACCGATCACAAGCCGCTGTTGGGCCTTCTCGCCGGAGACAAGCAAACACCAGCCTTCATGTCCCCACGCATGACGCGTTGGGCCATTTTCCTCGCCGGCTACTCCTACAGCCTCGTCCATCAACCCGGTAAAGCCATCGCGAACGCCGACGCCCTCAGCCGATGCCCATCCGCCGAGGCCGTGGAGGATCCCGCGCCCACGATCGAACTGCTGCACATTGACAATGACAGCAACTGTCCCGTAACGTCTGCCGACGTCGCTACGCACACGCGGGCCGACCCCATCCTCCGCAAAGTCCAGGCTTGGGTCTTAAGGGGCTGGCCGACCCTAGATGTCAGCAGCGAGTTCCTGCCATTCAGCCGGAAGCGAGAGGAGCTGTCCACCATGCGCGGCTGTTTGTTATGGGGAGACAGGGTGCTGATTCCCGGCTCGCTACAAAAACGAACTCTGGCCGCTTTACATCGGGGGCACCCGGGCATCGTCCGGATGAAAGCTCTGGCACGGAGCTACGTCTGGTGGCCAGCCATGGACAAAGACATTGAGCAATGGGTCGCCAGGTGTACTCCGTGCCAAGAAGTAAGACCTGCACCCCCTCAATCAGACCCGACGCCCTGGGAAACCCCCAGCTCTCCCTGGTCGCGCATCCACATTGACTTTGCTGGCCCCATTCATGGGCACCATCTCCTCATCGTGGTGGATGCCTACTCCAAATGGCTGGAGGTCGTCCCCATGGCATCAACCACAACGGAAGCAACAATCAGAGCCCTCCGCCGACTGTTTGCCACCCATGGACTCCCTGACGTCTTAGTCTCGGACAACGGTCCTCAACTTACGTCCGTGCCCATGGAGGCTTTTCTCGCAAGTCTGGGCATCCGCCATGCCCTCTCTGCCCCTTACAGACCGGCTGGAAATGGACAGGCTGAAAGGATGGTGAGGCTCACCAAGGAGTCTCTCGCCAAGATGGGACCTGGGGATTGGCAGGAGCGCATTGACACCTTCCTCCTGACACAACATATCACGCCCCACTCTGCCACCCGGAAATGCCCTGCCGAACTGTTAATGGGCAGGCGACTCCGGTCTCCCCTGGACAGACTGCACCCGCAATACACTTCGGAGGTTCCCGCATCTGCCAGCCGTCAACTTCGCCAATTTTCAATCGGCGACGCCGTGTTCGCTTTAAATTTCCACGGCTCGCCTAAATGGCTTAAAGCTACAGTACACAGCACAACCGGCCCCAAATCCTACCGAGTTGAGCTGGAAGACGGACAGATCGTGAGACGTCATCTCGACCAGCTCCGCAAAAGGTGGAGGGAAGTGGGTGAAAACCAGCCGGACGAGGTAGGCCTAAACCACCCCGACGAGGTAGGCCTAAACCACCCCGACGGGGTAGGCCTAAACCACCCCGACGTGGTAGGCCTAAATCACCCTGACGAGGTAGGCCTAAACCAACCTTGTGAGGTAGGCCCCGACCTCCCCGACGGAGTAGGCCAACACCACCCTGGCGAAGTAGGACGACCCCACCCAGACGAGGAAGGCCGCCAACAAACAAGAAAGACAAGCACCTTGGCGCCAAATTCAACTGCAGCTGCAAACAGCCAAGTAGACCGGGGACAACCCAGCAGGGGAAGCCAACAGCAGCCCCGCGAGGTGGTAACCCGACAACCCGGAGACGGGGACCTCCAGCCAACTCTTCAGGAGTCCCCGCAACAACCACCCGACCGCGCAGAAGACCAACCCTGCGAGGAAGGCCGCCACCACCCCAGCAGGGTAGGCCAACACCAACCCGGCATGGCCGAACAACCCGGCGTCCTGCCAACAACAAGATCACCTCCAGCCAACCAGCCGTACCAAGAGGGCTTACACCACCCCTGCAAGGTAGGCCTACGCCACCCCGACAGGGTCGACACGCCGCCCGGGTCATCCACCAAACTCCCCGGGAGTAAGCCGGACTCAACCAGGGGAACCCCAGGGTTAGCCCAGCCACCTCCGCCGAACTCGCACCCAGACCCAGACCGACGCGACTCGAGCCCAGCAGGGAACCGAGGGAAACCCAGGGACCTACCGAGGCTCAGGTGTTCCGGACCGGTCCACCGCAGAGAGCCACAACGGCGATCTCAGGATCCGTGCAGGAACGAGGGAGACCAGCATCCACAGCAGGCGGAGATCCGAGACCCGGCCGGAGGTTCTGGGACTGAGCCAGCGTCCTCTACGGCCAGATCCAGCCCGGCACCGGAGCTGGAGCCCGGAACAGAGCGGACACCTCCCGTCCATGTCGGTGCCCATCCGAACTATGAACTGCGCAGGTCTACGCGGGCACGTAGACGTCCTGTTTATCTTAGCGATTACCTCCCTGATGGACTGACTAAGAACTAGGGGGGAGGAGTGTTATGTCCTTATAAGGACATCCGCCTGGGATTGGCTGAAGATCCTTTCGGCGGGAGTTTTGAATCCCTGTCAGGGGGCGGTGCGTCTGCCGGAGCAAATATAAGGAGAGCTCCGGCAGCGCACAGGCAGTTCAGTTCTCATTGAATAAATGATTGTTCTTGAACTCAGCTGGTCACTCTTCTTTCCTGCGCCGATCTAACAGCCTCCATCAAAATGAATATCCTGCCGAAGATACTGTACTTATTCCAAGTAATACCAATAAATCCGGGAAGGACCTATTTTAAAGACCTCCACACAATGATATCAAAATACATCTGGCAAGGGAAAAGAGCAAGGATTTGTTGTGGCCCCGTCCGCTGAGCCTATTCCATTGGAGGAAGGAAGCTCTGAGCAGGAGGAAGAGGAGCCAGCCAGATCTCCCAGCCCCCCCCCCTCTGGCACCGTCTCAGGTGCCAGCTGAAAGAGAGCCAAGTAGTGGGGAAACAGGTGTCTCAGATGAGAGTGAGGGAGAGACGTCATTCCTGGACGCACGCCAAAGAAGGCGAGAGAAAAGATTACTGCAGCTGCGGTGACGTATGAGGAAATAGACCTGAGTCACTGGATTGGAGTCACAGGATCAATGAGTCACTGGACCACACCTACAGCCTACTATATAAGACAGAACGGTGGGTCAGGATTTTTGTGACGAACAAACAAAACAACATAGCAACCTCGTAGTCTTGGAAGCTAAATGAACGGCAAAGCTACGTAGGTGATTTTCTGTTTGTGTAAATTAATAAAGGCCTTGGCAGACGGTGTGCATATCGCTGCCAAGGTTGAGATAAGAACTGTGGAGTGCGCCAAGTGATTCTTAACCCTCGACTGGCTGTGTTTTTGTGGGTCTCTGAAGGGGGGGGGACAGATCAGGATTAAATGGAAACATCTTCAAGACACTAGAGAGAGGGGTGGCCTAGGATTACCGGATTGGCAAATTTATTATAAAGCAGCATCACTTACACGGATAAAAGATTGGATAACACTAAACAATAAACGCATATTAACACTAGAGGGATTCGACTTGCTGAAAGGATGGCATGCATTCTTATGGGAGGTGAAAATTTAGACAACACGAACACTTTAGAAGACTAACGGATTCAATGGAAGGATTGAATTTAAAAGCAAAGGCAACTGTCGACGCAGAAAGTTGTAAAAATATTACATAATGTCGTCACTTACGTTTTGTATTTTACCGTTTGGTGTATGTGTGTGTTTTTCTTTCTTTCTTCTTTTCTTTCTTTCCTTTTTTGTCTTTTTCTGTTATGTCTTTGGTTTTAAAAATGTAAAATATTCAATAAAAAATATTTTTAAAAAAAGAAAAAGAAAGAAAAGGAAAGTAAGTTATGCCAATCCATCAGCATTAGAAAAAAAAAAGTATAGTAAATTGAGTGTATACTTCCATAAATAGTTTTACATAGTACACGTACATGTAGGAAGAAATGTTGGTTTTAGGGAGATAAGTGATCTTTCAACCATGCCTTTTCAGAAAGATCTGAAATTCTTGGAGGAGCTTCTTGCTGCTCGATGCGCTACCTGTCCCAATTGATGTTCTTCTAATTGGGTAATTTCTCCACCTCAGTGGCTTCCCAGATCCTCCTAAGATACCTGCAGTTGCATACCCTTGGATTGCCATTTTCCATCAATAAAAGTAAGTGGCCCAGCCACCTGAATCACTAAATGTAAAGTCAGTTCCAGGCAGTGGAAGACATTCAGAAAAATGAAGGAAATTTTATTTCAAAAGTTCTTTTGGAGTCATATTATTTGCTGGCCTTGTGTCACTAATGTTAAGCAAGGTGAGGGAGGAGGCGGGGGGAAGGGGAAGAAGAAGGAGGAGGAGAGGTGGTGGTGGAAGAAGAGGAGTAAAAGGAGAAAGAAGAGGAGGAGGAGGAGGAGGAGGAGGAGAGGTGGTGGTGGAGGAGGAGGAGTAAAAGGAGAAAGAAGAAGAGGAGGAGGAGGAAGAAGAAGAAGAAGGAGAAGAAGGGGAGGAGGAATAGAAGGAGAAAGTAGAAGAGGAGGAGGAGGAAGGAGATGATGAAGAAGAAGAGGAGGAGGAGGAGAAGAGGTGGTAGTGGTGGTGGAGGAGGAATAGAAGCAGAAAGAAGAAGAGGAAGGAGGAGGAGGAGGAAGGAGGAGGAGGAGAAGGTGGTGGTGGCGGCAGAGGGGGAGTAGAAGGAGAAAGAAGTAGAAGAGGAGGAGGAAGAAGAAGAAGAGGAAGAGGAGGAGAAGGAAAAGGAGAAAGAGGAAGAGGAAGAGGAGAAAGAGAAAGAGGATGAAAAAGAGGAGGAGGAGGAGGAGGAGGAGGAGGAGGAGGAGGAGAAGGAGAAGAAGAAGAAGAAGAAGAAGAAGAAGAAGAAGAAGAAGAAGAAGAAGAAGAAGAAGAAGCAGCAGAAATAATAGTAATAATAATTCTTTCTGAACATTCAAAATGACCCAATAGAAAAAAGTAAAATGTTATCTATTATTCCAGCACTGCAAATGCAAGATTAAGATTAAGTCTGAAAGAAAAAAAAGATGACCGAGAGAAGAGAATTGGAGGCAAATTTATCTACTTATTTCATGTCTTATCTAACTTTCCATCATGAAGATTAAGGACAATATGAATGGTGTCTCCGAAGAAAATTTACGCAAAACACTTTCAATTTCTAACACCCATTCGTATCCATTCTCCCGTCTCTTTTTTTCAGGTGCCTCTTTCTCCTGCACAGGGAGATCCTAGCCAATCAGGAATCCTGCAGAATAAATATAAGGCGTTATCAGTATTCCACATGCTCGGTGTAATTTGTCTACAGGATGAATTGGCTAGAAACAAGACCAGAAGTTTTTCCTAGCAAGGGCACTACAGCCTGAACAAGACACACAAACTATGACAAAAATGAAAGCCAACTCAAACTGGTCAAGGGCAGCATTTCTGAAAGGCCTCTTGATTTCATTCCTTTTACACACACACACACAAAATTGTGATGAAAGTAACTTCATAGAATCATAAAATAATAGAGTTCAGAGGGACCTTGGAGGTCTCCTAGTCCAACCCCCTTCTCAATCAGGAAACTGTATATCAATGATTGTCCAGTCTCTTCTTGAAGACCTTCAATGATGGAATACCTACAACATCTGAAGGGAAGCCATTCTACTAGTTAATTGTTCTCACTGTTAGGAAGTTTCTCCTTAATTCCAGATTGCTTCTCTCCTTGCTTAGTTTCCATCCATTGTTTCTTGTTTTGCCTCCTGATCCTTTGGAAAATAGTTTGACCCCCCTCGTCTTTATAAGGTAAAAAGATAAAGGTTCCCCTCAGACATATGTGCTAGACGTTCCCGACTCTAGGGGGCGGTGCTCATCTCCGTTTCAAAGCCGAAGAACCAGTGCTGTCCGAAGACGTCTCCGTGGTCATGTGGCCAGCATGACTCAACGCCAAAGGCGCACGGAATGCTGTTCCCTTCCCATCAAAGATGGTCCCTATTTTTCTACTTGCATTTTTTTTTTACGTGCTTTCGAACTGCTAGGTTAGCAGAAGTTGGGACAAGGAACGGGAGCTCACCCCGTTACGCAGCGTTAGGGATTCGAACCGCTGAACTGCCGACTTTTCGATCGACAAGCTCAGCGTCTTAGCCACTGAGCCACCACATCCCTTCTGGTCTTTCCGGACTTCTCGCACTACCCGCACCCTATTGGCCTTCCGGAAAGCAGTGAAGACCTGGCTTTTCCAACAACGGCCTGGGGCCGTTGATCTCGCTGTTGCAATCTTGCGAGATCCGGCCATGAATGGTGTGCGTGGACTTTTAATGTTTTTATGTTTTTTAATAATTTTCCTATGTTCTTTGTTGAATTATTTTTGGCTGTAAGCCACCCAGAGTCCCTTGGGAGTTGGGC
Organism: Coluber constrictor foxii; assembly: GCA_038048745.1. Taxonomy (NCBI): domain Eukaryota; kingdom Metazoa; phylum Chordata; class Lepidosauria; order Squamata; family Colubridae; genus Coluber; species Coluber constrictor. Next base: position 54,342 of record JAWJVD010000176.1, read on the forward strand.
GGCATAGAAATTTGATAAATTAAATTAAATTAAATTTGTAGTAAACCCCCCCCCCTCCACCTCAAATATTGAAGAATTAGAATAATAACAGAGTTGAAAAGGACCTTGTAGGGACTTTCCCCTTCTTCCTGTTTCTCCCCTCCCCGTTAGCTTTGGCTTCCATTCCCGAAAATACACAGTCATTCAAGAGACGAGGGATTGGAATATTTGTTTTACTTCAGTGATTCCCTAAATCCAGGAAGTAAACAGAGCTGTGCAACCTCAAAGAGAGCTCCCCTGTTATCTCCCTCCTTTCAGAGAGGTATCTGGTATTGTCAATATACTCTGCAAGCGTGTATGCGTAGAGATTGTTAATGAACATGTTTCCTGTAGATAATTATAGGGAGTATCGAAAACACTTAAAACAACTCATTCTTCCAATTCATTAATTATATTCCAATTATGTTCTTCTGTGATGCTTTGCGAGAAAGCAAAAACTTCAGGGAAGCTGGGGTGGAGACCCGGCGGCTTCCAGGAGAGAAAAGGGACACAGATGTCTACAAAGAAGTAACTGAGTGAATGAGAATGATTTTGGCTTACAGTAGTGGCCCAAATTGTGGAAATCTTTTGGGGAAAGTGTATTTTTGAGGTTTGATGGTTAATAACACCATTTTTGGGGGGAGGGGGGGAGTTTTAAAATAATCCTATTCCACTGCTGGAATGGCCTGGGGATAACCCAGACCTTCACCCAACTGCAAATCTACGGAGCCGACCAAAGAAACTTGTTAGTCAAAAGCAACAGCAATAAAACCCAGTTAATAGAAGCCATCATCCAATCTTGGTTTCACATTGTAACAGCTGCAGAACTAAAAGATTTGGTTCACTCCATAGGAAGATGTTGTAAGGCCGTCATTCATGCTAAAGGTTACCCAACTAAGGATTAACGACAGGGTGATAATTTTTGTACCCAAAATAAGACATCCCCTGTTAATAAGCCCAATCGGGCTTTTGAGTGCATGGCAATAAAGCCAAGCGCTTATTTCAGAGTTCAAAATATATATATATATAAGACAGGGTCTTATTTTCGGGAAAATGTGGTATATCTCGTTTTTTCTATGGTGATAATCTTCGTATATCTCATTTTTTTTCCTACATGTTCCTTTTTCATACTGTAACTGCTATTCTAATAGCAAATCCTTCATAAAAGTTATTGCATTACATTCCTGATTAACTTATCTTTCCATTGAGATATAATTTTATGGTACTACTCAAAAAAAAAATGGTGTTATTAGCTAGTTTTAGAAAATACACTTTTCCCAAAAGGTTTCCACAATTTTGTCCATGACTGTAAAAATTCAATATCTATATCAACAATGTGCTGTCTGAATACAAGTTGAGTTTGAGATATAGTTTTGGTAATAGTAAAAATAATATTCTTAACAGCAGTAATGATCACATGATAATAAGTAATACTTACCGATCCATAACAATCCCACGTTAAAAAAACATCCAGTTTATTCTTTCTCCTTTATTTTAAGGGTTGATCTATTCATGTCTGCACATTCTAATATTTGTTTTTATTACAATTTCATCTGTAGGAATCTCTTTGTTTTTTCAAATTCTGGCTGCTGTTAATACATGTAAGGTTAGATATGTATTCCCTTTATTGTATTTCTCTGGTAGAAATACCCAACAAAAATATTTCTGGCTTTAGATCGATATGTTGCTTTCCTATTTCTTTTCTAACCATGTATGTATATTTATCCATATATATATATATATATATATATATATATATATATATATGAATGAGATTATGATGAAGGGAGGAGAACTTGTGGCTCAGAGCTTTTAACTTCTCCAACGACGTTGACCTCTTGGTGACCATATTCCTCAAAGCATCAGACGGAGCATGGACCTCTCCTACCTCTGTACCATCAACTGGAGTTGTGCAAAGCTTCCTTAGATCCCATCAATCCCGCTAGGTTTTGATGACTTGATCAATCCGATCGATTCCTCCAATCCAATTGGGAGCCAACGATTCGGTCTGGATAATTAGGAAGGTCTGCTGTGCCCAAGCAGGGCCAATTCCTCAAATCAAATTGGGAAGAGCTGAATTCAATCAGTTCAAATGGTGATGTCAAACTGATCCAATTTGCTATGGCTGGAGGTGCTGGAGATTGAATAAAGGATCTTCTGCATGCAATGCCGGGGCAATTCCATAGATTTGTTGCATCAACTTTCTTAAGCATCATTCAGAGTTCCTTATGTTCTTTATTGACTTCTTCGCTACCTCTGAAACAACCTAGGATATGACCATGTTTATTTATGGTGACCTTTTAATGCCCTTTACTGGCCAAGAAGCTTGGAAAGACCCTTTGCTAAACTAAATGTCTATGGAGATTCTCGGTCATGGTTGTCCCAAAAGTGCTTTTTCAGAAGGCAACTGGATTTTGATTTTCCTTGAAGAGGTTTCACTTCTCATCAAAGAAGCTTCTTCAGTTCTACAGAAACCAACTGGACTTTGATTTTCTTTGAAGAGGTTTCACTTCTCATCCAAGAAACTTCTTCAGTTCTACAGAAGGCAACTGGACTTTGATTTTCCTTGAAGAGGTTTCACTTCTCATCAAAGAGGCTTCTTCAGTTCTACAGAAACCAACTGGACTTTGATTTTCCTTGAAGAGGTTTCACTTCTCATCCAAGAAACTTCTTCAGTTCTACAGAAAACAGCTGGACTTTGATTTTCCTTGAAGAGGTTTCACTTCTCATCCAAGAAGCTTCTTCAGTTCTACAGGAAGCAACTGGACTTTGATTTTCCTCGAAGAGGTTTCACTTCTCATCCAAGAAGCTTCTTCAGTTCTACAGGAAGCAACTGGACTTTGATTTTCCTCGAAGAGGTTTCACTTCTCATCCAAGAAGCTTCTTCAATTCTACAGAAGACAACTGGACTTTGAATTTCCTCGAAGAGGTTTCCCTTCTCATCCAAGAAGCTTCTTCAGTTCTACAGAAGGCAACTGGACTTTGATTTTCCTTGAAGAGGTTTCACTTCTCATCCAAGAAGCTTCTTCAGTTCTTTAGAAGGCAACTGAACTGTTTTTCCTTGAAGAGGTTTCACTTCTCATCCAAGAAGCTTCTTCAGTTCTACAGAAAGCAGCTGGACTTTGTTTTTCCTTGAAGAGGTTTCACTTCTCATCCAAGAAGCTTCTTCAGTTCTTCAGAAACCAACTGGACTTTGTTTTCCCCTTGAAGACATTTCGCTTCTCGTCCAAGAAGCTTCTTCGGTTCCGACTCAAGTAAAGAAGCTTCTCAGATGAGAAGAGAAACGTCTTCAAGGAAAAAACAAAGCCCAGTTACCTTTTGAAAAAAAAAGGCAGCTTTGAGGAAAGAAAGCCAATTTTCTAATTCCCTTCACTCCTTCCTTCTGGCAAGACCATGCGCCAGGCTTATTTATCAACAGGATTTCTGGCGTTGCGGAAACGTATTCCCGAAGGATTCACGACGGTTCATTAAATCTGGCTTTTCTTGGGAGGGGCTCGGCTCGCCTTGCTAAGATTTTCAAGCAGGCCTGGGACAAACTGGGTTGGCTGCAGAGAAGCAAGATGAAGAGAGGCTCCTGGCAGGTTGCTGCGGGATATGCAGCAGAAGATTCCACAGCCAGAGGCGATATCGCGGATGTCAAAAATTGCCGGGGAGCATCTGAAAAGAAAAGCTGTTGGCTTCCGTTGCTCTTTCTTCCCAGCCTCCCTGTGTGATGAGTTCCATTGACTTTCTTTTTCAGCTTCTTCCATTCCTCTCTGCTTTTTGGCTGTTTTCTTTTCTTTCTTTTTTTTTTAGCTTGTTTGGCCTTTGTGTATTGCTTCCTTCTCTTCCTCTCTACTCCATCCTTGTAAGATGGGCGGCCTGCTTGCTGAAATGATTGCAGAATAACAGAGGGGTGAAGAGACCAGGGGTGGCATCCTTACTTACTTTCCCTAAAGGTAAAAGGTAACGGTTCCCCATGCACTAGTCATTCCTGACTCTAGGGGGCAGCGCTCATCTCCGTTTCAAAGCCGAAGAGCCAGCGTTGTCCGAAGACATCTCCGTGGTCATGTGGCCGGCATGACTCAATGCCAAAGGCACACGGAACGCTGTTCCCTTCCCACCAAAAGTGGTCCCTATTTTTCTACTTGCATTTTTTAATGTGCTTTCGAACTGCTAGGTTGGCAGAAGCTGGGACAAGGAAAGGGAGCTCACCCTGTTACGCGGCATTAGGGATTCGAACCGCTGACTTTCTGATCGACAAACTCAGTGTTTTAGCCACTGAGCCACCGTGTCCCATTACTTTCCCTACCGATTTGCAAATGTGAAAATACCACCTCTCGAAGGGACCTTGAAGTCTTTTAGTCCAATTCCCTGTTCAAGCAGGAGAGCCTGTAATATTTCAGGCAGATCCCTGTCCCATCTCTCTTTAAAAACCTCCTCTGATGGAAAAGAATTTCTTCTTTTCCTCACTCAATGATTCGGCCTTTTATTATAGTCAAGAAGTCCAAGGAAATTATCTGTAGAGATGTGGGAGTCAGCAAGCAGCAGCTATTCAGTTCGACTATCTGTGTTAGTAGGGCAGGATTCTGATACTTTGGGGGGGGGGTTGTCTGTCCCCTTCCCCCCCTTTGATTGATGGATTTAAAAAAAAAACTGCCAAAAGAAAGGAGCCCATTTTAGTTTGAAAGTTTCACAAAGAGGTGCAGGTTTGGTAAGAATTATCCGAACACGTGCAATTTCTTGAAGAAAATGTTTTGGAAAGTCTTGTGATGTGATTGTTTGCTGTGTGCAATTTTTATAGGGTAGACCTTTTCATGCACGCTGCCAGTGGAAAAAAATATTTTCTAAGTCCTCCCTCCCTCCTTCCTTCCTTCTTTCTTTCCTTCCTTCTTTCCTCCTTCCCTCCCTCCCTCCCCCCTTCCTTCTTTCAGTCCTCCCTCCTTCCTTCCTTCTTTTCTTTCCTCCCTTCCTCCTTTATTCCCTTCCTCCCTCTGTTCCTTCCTTCCTTCCTCCTTCCTTCCCTCCTTCCTTCCCTCCCTCCCTCCTTCCTTCCTTCTGTCCTCCCTCCTTCTTTCCTCCCTTCCTCCTTTATTCCCTCCCTCCCTCTGTCGCTTCCTTCTTCCTTCCTCCCTCCCTCCTTCCTTCCTTCTGTTCTCCCTTCCTCCTTCTTTTCTGTCCTCCCTCCTTTATTCCCTTCCTCCCTCTGTCCCTTCCTTCCTCCCTTCCTCCTTCTCTCCCTCCCTCCTTCCTTCCTTCAGTCCTCTCTCCTTCCTTCCTTCTTTTCTTTCCTCCCTTCCTCCTTTATTCCCTCCCTCCCTCCCTTCCCCCTTTCTTCCTCCTTCCCTCCTTCCCTCCCTCCCTCCCTCCTTCCTCCCTCCCTCCTTCTTTCCTCCCTTCCTCCTTTATTCCCTCCCTCCCTCTATTGCTTCCTTCTTCCTTCCTCCCTCCTTCCTTCTGTCCTCCCTCCCTCCTTCTTTTGTGTCCTCCCTCCTTTATTCCCTTCCTCCCTCTGTCCCTTCCTTCCTCCCTTCCTCCCTCCTTCCTCCGTCCCTCATTCCCTCCCTCCTTCTGTCCTTCCATCCATCCTCCCTTCCTCTTGCTGATTGCTTCTTTCCATTTTCTTTCTCCCTGGCCTAAAAAAGAAGTGTCCTCCAGGCACTTACGGATCCCATCCGATCAACTCCAAGTCTTCCTTACCACGGATAGCAGCTGCAGTCTATCCGTCTGCTGTGCTCCCGTGTCTTCCGTTTCTCTCTTTGCTTGTGGCATCCATTGGGTCTGCTGGCCTTGTTCCTTTCTCAGGTCTCGACTTTGATCTTTAATTCTCCATCACACATCTGCTGCTTTGGCCTTTGTGGTTGCAGACTGAACTCCAGGCAGATTGCTGGATGTGGTCCTGAGGAGACGTGGGAAACAGCAGCTCGTAAAATAAGACGGCGGGGGCCATTCTGTTGAAAACTTTATTAGCAAAGTCAGATGGTAGGGTGTGGGGTTATAGGAAGAAGATTATATACCTGTAATAGCGTTATTTTTTACGATGGTCATAAATATATCATCGTGTACATTGGTTTTATGGGCTTGGAGTCCTTTCCGTTTGTGTTTTAGCTTAAGTGTTAATTTTAACTGCAGTTGGACCAGGCCCCAGAATGGAGCCTGTTACAAATAATTTTCTTGTTTTCTTTTGTTTGGTGGTAGTCTTCAATCACAATGGTTCATTTGCCCCATTGCACTTAATTCCTGGCTTTCCATGGATAATTGCTCGATTCAGTGGTGAAATCCAAATATTTTTTACTATCAGTTCTGTGGGCGTGGCTTGGTGGGCGTGGTATGGCTTGGGTGGGCATGGCAGGGGAAAATGCAAAATCTCCATTCCCACCCTACTCTGGGGCCAGCCAGAGGTGGTATTTGCCGGTTCTCCGAACGACTCAAAATTTCCACTACCAGTTCTCCAGAACCTGTCAGAACCTGCTGGATTTCACCCCTCGCTCAATTTTTATTTTTAGTTTTTTAAATAAATTTTTATTGAGTATAAATATTAAAAAAAACATAACATGACATATACACAACAAACATCTATACAACATATAAACAAAAAAAATATATTTCCTTCTTAAGCATTTTTTTCAAAGTGACATTCTACTTATAATATATTACATCACCTCTCCTTAATCTAATTACATTCTTTTTCTTTTTTTTAATATCGGTAATATTTCCCCCAGTATTTTTTATTTATTTCTCATTTTTAACCAATTACACCAATTGTTCCATATTTTGTAATACCCCTGGCTCAATTTTTAAACTAGAGTCCTTGCTAACTTAAAATCTAGGACAGCCTTTTCCCAACTCAGTTTCTCCTGTGGACTTCAGCTTTCCAAATTCTCAGCTCACCTGAATGGAAAAAGCTGGTCAAGATCCTTCCTTCCTTCCTTCCTTCCTTCCTTCCTTCCTTCCTTCCTTCCTTCCTTCCTTCCTTCCTTCCTTCCTTCCTTCCTTCCTTCCTTCCTCCTCCCCCCTCCCTCCCTCCCTCCCTCCCTCAATCCTCTGAAGTTAACTCAAAGATTTCTTTAATTAGGATGCCGGAAACCCCAGCAAAAAGTTTCTCTCTCACCGCAGGCTAACAAGTCCTTCCGGCCGGAAAATGAATAGTTGTCTGCCACATCTATTCATCTCCGCCCCCTGCCTTTTATCCCCAGAGCTAGGGTGGGGCTTCGCTAGCAGCAGTGGCTCTTCCATCCCAAGGACCAGCCCATAGATTTCCACTGCTCTCCTCTCCTCTGCTTTCTGCACATCAGGCACTGGACCCAGCTGTTCCTCTTCTTCCTCATCAGCCACGTCCAGGCCTGGGGGCTGTTGACTCTCCATCTGAGGGCTGACAGATGGTCCAGGCTCTGCCTCTGTCTTCCTCTCTGCCAGCTCCATTCTCTCTTCCCCCTTGGATCTCCCAGGTTGCCTTGATGTTGACCTTGACTCCCATTCCTCCTCCTCCTCTGATTGGCTGTTGGAGGGGCCGGCAGCCAACAGACCACAACAAGAAGATTGCAAACTTCCTGAACTAGAGAATCTGATCTACAAATCTTATGGTACCATAAAAATAGTTTTGGAGGTGCCTTTAAACTTTAAACAACTCTCTCTCCCGAACTTTCTTCCTACTTTCTTAACAATATGTGTTGGAAGACAAGGTATAATCCGAAAACTATTCCTAACTCTTCTGAACCTGAATGGGTTGGGTTTTCTGACATCTGGATGGAGGAGAACCTTGATACTTCCTTGCTTTGTAGATTGTTCTGATATTTTTTTTAAACGTAAGGTGTTGAGTAAGCCATCATGGCTTGATTTACGCTTACTGCTAAGCCCCTAAGGCTTGACTCACAAATCAAGGACCACAGTATGACTTAGCACTACGTACCAATTGAATTGCACCCAACTCGTTCTTTTGCATGGCTCCATTCTGAAGATACAAGACCACCCCCTGCCATCTCTACAGGGGCAGAAATTAAATCACGCAAAGTGTGAGCACTATTGCATTCCTTCCTCACTTCCCTCGTGCCACGTTGCTGAAACAAATGCCGAGTAAACTATAGATTTTGTTCCACTTAACTCCTACCCTTTCACCAGCTTCTGCTTTCTCTTCCGTTGGCAGGCCTTTGTTTGAATTAAATCTGCATCTTTGAGTGAGGGAGGGTGGAAGAGCTCAAATGTAGGCTAAAGCAGCGCATTTTGACTTTGATAGTTCTCCTTGGTTTATTCTCCAGAGGGAAATTATATTAACCTCCTTCTTGAATTAATTCCTATGAAAAAAAAAGGATAGGTTCTTGTTTTTGTTTTGTTGGGATTGTTGGGTTCCTCCTCCTCCTCCTCCTCCTCCTCCTCCTCCTCCTCCTCTTTCTTCCCTTTTCCTTCTCCTTCATATCTGTCTTCTCCACCGCCTCCTCTTCTTCTCTTCTCCTTCTTCCTTCTCCCTCTTCCTTCCTTCTCCCTCTTTCTTCCTTCTGCCTTCTCCTTCATATCTGTCTTCTCCACCACCTCCTCCTCTTCTTCTCTTCTCCTTCTTCCTTCTTCCTCATATCTGTCTTCTTCACCTCCTCCTACTCCTCTTCTTCTCTTCTCCTTTCTTCCTCCTTCTTCCTTCTTCTTCCTTCCTTCTTCTTCCTTCTTCCTTTTTTCTTCTCCTTCATATCTGTCTTCTCCACCTCCTCCTCTTATTCTCTTCTCCTTCTTCTTTCCTCCTTCTTCCTTCCTTCTTCTTTCTTCTTCCTTCTTCCTTCTCCTTCATATCTGCCTTCTCCACCTCCTCTTCTTCTCTTCTCCCTCTTCCTTCCTTTTTCCTTCTCCTTCATATCTATCTTCTCCACCTCCTCCTCCTCTTCTTCTCTCCTCTTCTCCTTCTTCCTCTTCCTCATATCTCTCTTCTTCAGCTCCTCCTACTCCTCTTCTTCTCTTTTCCTTCTTCTTTCTTCCTCCTTCTTCCTCCATATCTGTCTCCTCCTCCTCCTCCTCCTCCTCCTCCTCCCTATCTGTACATGTTTCTCTAAAAGAGAGTACTTCCAAATATTATCAAGAGACAAGAATTGTTAAGGGGAGGGAAAGAAGCCTCTTATCCTCATTTGCATGCAGTGTTTAATGCCTTTTGGAGAATATTTCATTGGGATGTCTGTAAAAATGAATGAGGAATGATCACAATATGCTAATGGAACACGGCTTGGAACATTCTTCTTGTTCTTAGGTCTGACAAAAGCAACTGTGTTTTTGATTTGTACGATTGTTTCGTTTAATCAGGAAAGGCATTGAAGAGCTCAGGGAGGCCGAGGCAGAATTTCCTCCGCAAAGCTGGTTGGCCCGGAGTGGCAATTTCAAATTTGAATCAAGGTATGTTTTTTTTTAAATGCACTCTTTAACAAAGCCAGATCAATCAATCAGAATAGAGCTGGAAGAGGCCTTGGAGGTCATCTAGTCCAACCCCTTGCTCAAGCAGGAATAGAATAGAATAACAGAATTGGAAGGGACCTTGGAGGTCTTCTAGTCTAACCCCCTGCCAATTCCCTATATCACTTCAGACAAATGGTTATCCAACATCTTAAAAGCTTCCAGTGTTGGAGCATTCACAACTTCTGGAGGCAAGTTGTTCCACCGATGAATTGTTATAACTGTCAGGAAGTTTCTCCTTAGTTCTAAATTGCTTCTCTCCTTGATTAGCATCCATCCATTGCTTCTTGTCCTGCCTTCAGGTGCTTTGGAGAATAGCTTGACTCCCTCTTCTTTGTGGCAACCCCTGAGATATTGGAACACTGCTATCATGTCTCCCCTGGTCCTTCTTTTCATTAAACTAAACTAGGAGTACCTATACCATTTCAGTGGCTATCCAGGCACTTCTTAAAAAGTGATGGAGCGGCAACCACTTCTGAAGACAAGAAGTTTCTCCTTAATTCCAGCTTGCTTCTCTCCTTGATTAGTTTCCATCCATTATTTCTTGTTCTGCCTGCTGGTGCTTTGGAGAATAAGCTGACCCACTCCTCTTTGGGGCAGCCCCTCAAATATTGGAATAGTGTTATCATGTCACCCCTAGACTGGCCATACACTGCCCTCCGTATGAGGAAGAGGTCAAAGCTTCACTTCTCATCCAAGAAACATCTTCAACTCTGAAATGTCTTCAGAGAAAAACCCAGAAATTCCAGATGCCTCTTGAAAAAGCACCTTTGGGACAACCATGACCTGGATGACTGAGAATCTCCATAGACATTTGACTGTGATTTGAAAACACAAACCAATAGCCAGTATATATCGTGATAGCTAAAACAGGAACTCATCACTAGGGTTTGCATCCATGAGATCTGTATCTACTGTGCCAATAACCGCTTGGCCTCCTCATCATACAGAATGGTATGGCATTCTGCCATATGTTTTAAGCCTCCAGTCCCCTATTCATCCTGGTTGCTCTTCTCTGCACTCTTTCTAGATCCTTCTTGGGAAGATCCCTTCTAACTCTGTTATTCTGTATTTAGACCATGAGATGGAATATTGGACAATGGGCACGTCAATCCCAGTGTGCCATCCCAGTATGGCAATAACTTTGATTGGAGAACATATATGACCAGGGGTGGACTTCAAAAATTTTAGCAAGGGGTTCTCTGCCCAGTTTTTCGGTGGCCGTGGGCGTGGCCAAAGTGGGCATGGCCTAGTCGGACTCCTGCACTACAATGGGGGAGGGAGGCCCATTTCCAGCCTCCAGAGGGCCTCCGAAGCCTGGGGAGGTCATTTTTGCCCTCCCCGGGCTCCGGAGGCTTTTCTCGAATCTCTGGGAGGGCGAAAATGACCTCCCCAGGCTTCGGAGGCCCTCTGGAGGATGGAAATGGGCCTGTTTACAGTCTTCCCAAACTTCTGGTAGGCCCATTTTCTCCCCTCCCCGAGCCTCCTCACATCCCCTGCACTTACCTGCATCCAAAACGAGCCGCATGGGGACACCTGGGAGGGGTGGGGTGGGGTGGGCAGGGCCAGCCAGGAGTGGGATTTGGGGGTTCTCCGAACTGCATAGAATCTTAGCTAGAGGTTCTCCTGAACCCCTGTGAACCCCCAGCAGCCCACCCCTGTATATGACTCTAAGAAATCCTTCTTCCCAGAATCCCATGCAGTCTTTCACTCTCCTCCTTCTGTGTGTGTGTATGTGTGTATCTCACTACACACAGGAACAAGTGTTCTGACTCGTTCCCTCCCATTTGAATTAAAGTCTTTTGTGGAAAGCTGATACCTTAACCCAATTAAATATCCTCTAAGAGCTGCTGGGGCTTTGTTCAGCTCTGAGTATGACTTTACTAGGCTTTTCAAAATTCATTATTTTTTATTCCAAGTGGGTTTTGCACAGAAGCAAACGAAAACAGAAGGTGGATAGTCACACACATAGACTTGAAATTTAGTACTAGAGATTTCAGAAATTTTAGGAGTTCTAGCAGTGATTTTTTTTTTTTAATGGTTGACTTCTTTAGAATCTTACTGTAGGCTGGGTGCTCAACTGATTTAACTTATTAGTGGTAGAGGTTATTTTTCCTGCCCCAGTTTGGGATATGTTTCTTGACATTTCTCATAGGATTGACGTGCCTGGTGTCCAATATTCCATCTCATGGTCTAAATACAGAATAACAGAGTTAGAAGGGATCTTCCCAAGAAGGATGTAGAAAGAGTGCAGAGAAGAGCAACCAGTATGATGAGGGGACTAGAGGCTAAAATATACGATGAACGGTTGCAGGAACTGGGCCTGGCTAGTCTAGTGAAGAGAAGGACCAGGGGAGATAGGAGAGCATCTTCCAATATTTGAGGGGCTGCCACAGAGAGGAGGAAGAGGGTCAAGCTATTCTCCAAAGCACCTGAAGGCCAGGCAAGGAATAATGGATGGAAACTGATCAAGGAGAAATTCAACCTAAAAATAAGGAGAAATGTTCTGACAGTGAGAATAATCAACCCATGGAATAGAACATCTTCAGAAATTGTTGATATTTCATCACTGGAAGCTTTCAAGAAGAGACTGGACTGCCATCTGTCAGAAATGGTGTAGGGTCTCTTGCTTGGATGGGTGGGAGTTGGACTAGATGACCTCCATTGTCCCTTCCAAGTGGTACTGTTACTGACCGCAGATCTTTGTTAAATTTATTTATTTATTTATTTATTTATTTATTTATTTATTTATTTATAAAACACACAAATAAACAAAATACATCTTTTCGGAACAGAGCATTGATCCGATCATAAATTTGTTCAACTTTTTGTTCATCTTTAGCAGAATTTTATATATTCTATTTTCGCCATAACACTTACCACGTATCTCAACTATTATATCATAATATCATAATATCTCATCTTATAGAAAGCTAACTCAATATGAGTTAATATAACTTAAATCAAAGCAATTACCCTTCTATTAATCCACCTTAAATCTTAATTCAATTAATACCTCATAATACATTTCACGATTCCTACCCCAAATACTCACTATTAAAAATACAATTCAAACATGTTTATATTTCTAAATCTTATTTCCATTTCTAGAACTTCCTTACATTTTATTATTACTTCATACAATATTCGTTAAGTCTTTATTTAATTATTACTTCATCAAATTTGAATCTTATCTCTAATCTTGAAAATAAACCAATTTAACATTTAAACAAAGTTCTTAATTCAAATAACACAACATAATACAATTCACAATTATTTCCCTAAATTCTATTTAACAATGCCATTTATATAAAAGCCAATTTAAATGAGTTTTATTTAGTAAATATAATCCTATATCATTTCAATTTTCTGTTCTTTTTCCTTAAATAAATGTATTATTGAAGATATTCAAATTATTACCATTGTTATAGGTATTGAGACAATATCCCAATTATTATAGCCATCAATTTTCTCAAATAGTACCGTTCAACATCTCAATAAAAATTAATTCATTACATCCATTGATATATTTTCCTTTTACATAATCTAATCTTCATATATTTTAGCTTCAATCCATATTGCAAACCTAGGTATCTGTAGCATATTCTTCTCTCATTTCTATCTTCCTTTTTCTATCCTCTTTTTTTTAATTTTTATTTTTATAATGTCGGGGCCAGGTTTTCCACCAAAAAGAGTGCGATTTGGTGATCCAAACTTCAAAGAAACTGTTCTAAAT